>PVJO010007639.1:0-80479 GCA_004026905.1 Hystrix cristata
CCCAGTGAGGTCACACAGTACCTGGGCACCCTGTCCACCTGAGGTGGGGTGTCCCCATGTGGCCCTCCCTTGCCTGAGTTGTGAGGACAGGTCTGAGGCTTCTGCGGCTCCACCCGAGGGATGAGTTGCGTATCTTAATCTCCAGATGACAGCAGAGAATTTTTGTGGTTGACCCGTGACAAAGGTTATCTTATATATTGTCAAGGAAAGAATTTCCCATTTGCATACAGATCACTTGGGAACATCACTACATTCACCAAGAAATTAACTCACAACATGAATATTTTCCCTTAAAATATTGGGAGGCGCTTTTGTCTTCTCTGGTGCGCAGAGTGGGGGCTGTGGAATTGGATCTACCTGGTTCTGCTTCTGGCTCCGCCACTTCAAAGCTATACAATGCTAAATAAAGGAACGGCCGTCTCTACACCGCAGTCACACACAGGTGCGGATTAATTGAAGTAACATGAATGGTACTTACACACAGTGTAAGTTTTGCTTCAAACTGACTTTTTAAGGACTATCGAATCAATATTTTTTGTGCCGTTTTAAAGCTCTAGAGATGCCATTCTTTCCAGAAAGCTATGAGGCCTGATTTTGACACCCTCTTAGAGGTCAAAAGTACTATTAGTTTGGCAGCTGCTTGACCTTGGTCTTAGCCAAATTTCAGTCCAGATGACTTATGCTCCAGTATCCATACAGATGACAAAGAAAGGCCGTGATGTGTCTGGATCAGACCTGGTTAAACAGCTCAGTTCTTCTTGTGGTCACATTCCTACACTGTGGGGCATTTCTTCGCAAGCCGCAGGCGTTGCCCACAGTCTGGAAGCTGCATCATGTTAGTTTGGGCAGAGGACTCAAATGCTGTGACGGGACACTGCATTTTTTTTAAAAAAGATGGTTACTGTAGTCTCAAGGCTCAGCCTTGGGATTCTCAGGACACTGACTGCTCAGGATTTTGTCCCTCCGGAGTAGGCAGCCATTGGTTGAACAATTAGCAGAAGTTTCATGCTGAATTTGGAGGCTGTGTTTCTGAATGTGCTGCTGAATAGACCTGTGGCAAAGGGACGGAGCTGTGGCCAGCCTGATTAGCAGCGCCCAACTGACAAGTTAAATTTCAACACCTGCAGCTCATCTTGGCAGGTGCTCAGACCTGATGTCATGCAGCCGTGATGTAAGCCACAAAGATGGTATTTTGCAATAGATTCTGGTAGCCCTTCCCAGGAGTGTGGGTTGCAGAATATCAATATTTATACAGCACTCAGAAAGCATGATACATTTTGTAAGGCAGAAAGGTTAAATGGCTTCCTCACACTCTTCTGCATATGTGGATTCTTTTTGAGCTGAACATCAAAAGCTTAAATTTCTGGTGTTTGTCTTGTTATCTTTAAGGCATTTTTTTTCAATTAAATATAATGGATGTGTCATGTACAGGTACAAAGCCCCTATGATGAATGTTATCACTATGTACGTCTAAAATGTACCATTAAAATAAAATTTTTTAAAAAACTTCATTTAAAATTAAAAAATACATAATGGATGGAAATCTTATTGATGTCCCCAAAATAGATGTGTTAAAATCAAAGGATTAGACCTGCACTGTGTCAGGAAACACGAAAAATGGACTATGTTACAATTCCATCCTCCGCCAACTTTATGAAAACATGTTTATACCAAAAGGTAATTTGGGGAACGAGGACACAGTGATACACAGTTGTAAGTCCTTTTATGTACATTTACTGGCTCAGGCACAGCAGAGACTATAATGTTCGCCCTGTCCCATTATACTCCAAGGTGCTAGCCAGTGATTCACTGGTGAACAGCGATGGCATAAGAATGCATTCTCAGGAAACTGAGGGCCAGACATGGGGAGGAGACAAAAGGGGAGTGAAGGAGCTTGATGAATTCCTTGGCTAGTTTGATTCAGTCAAAGATGCCAGAAATATGTCGTCATTTCATTGTTCAAGGATCCACTCAACTTAATCACCTTTGATTGATAGCTGAAAGTGCACTTCTGATGCAAGTACTAAACTCATCGGCTCTCTGTGGGGTCATGTTGCATATGGGGAGAAAATAGAAGATGAAAGCACGTGCACATCATCTTGTATTGAGACATCATCCCACTGAGTCGTGCGCATATATAGAAGTAGTGCCAGACACAGCCCAGGCTCTGCTGGAACGCGGGCGATTCCTTCCCGGAAATCTAACCTGGGCGCTGAAGACAGCTTAATCCCGGGGACACAAGGTGACCTGTGGCAGACCGCACACAGATAGGTTTCGTGAGCTGTGTTGTCTCTGGACAGTCTCCCTGGGTTGATTTTATATTGTTAATGAATATTCTATACATATATTAATGAACGAATATTAGTATTGTTTTGGTTAATATTTTGGTTTAGAAACCTGGGAGTTTTAATTCTTTGTCAGATGCTCTAATGTCAACGTATTGTTTAAGATTGACAGACACTTAAGGACACCAGACATTCAGGGCTGTCTGTTAGCCCCTCTGCAGACTCCAGCATTCATTCCTCTCTCCCTCCTGAGTTAATTACAGGCCACCTTTATTGTTTGTCCCTGACTCTCCCCAGCTCTTTTACATCTCTTTGCAATGCCCAGGAAGCTCACAGCTTTCTAGGTGCGGCTGCAGGAGTCACCGGAAGGAGCCTTCCCTCCCCACCCTTGGTCTGATGTAACCCTCACAGCAGGTGGAGGGCAGCAGAAAGTGCTGACAAACCACTCCTCTGCATTAAATTCCTTCTGAATTAAAAACAAGGAAAGCAGAAAGTAAACCTTCAAGAAGCTAAGAAAAACCTTCTGTCGGTGGAAATGAAATGCTTGTTACCAGACTGTGGATAGACAGAAGAACATTCAAGTTTGGTTCTCTTGTAACCGATTCCATCATCAAAATGTCTTGGCTTATTTACATCACATTGAGAGGGGGGAGAAAAAGAGTCCATAGTTTTAGATTGAATATATAAGGAAAAATAGTACCTGTTAAATATCTTTAATTTCATCTAAAAATAAATTACTATTTTACAAGTGGAACACTAAAATCTACACCTAAGATGCTGCCATGTGGTGGTGCTCAGGGGCTGGAGGTGAAGCTGGGCATGGAGGGACGAGGAATAATCTGGCCTGCACCACACACGCCATTGTTAGCTTCTCTCACTATCAATGTTCAGGGGTACAAGGACCTTGTAGAAAATAAATCCAAAGCCCAAAGAAATTAAGGAAACCTGCACAGACTATTTGAATTATGAGGCAGAAGTGGAACTGAAAAGGAAGGGACATGATTTCCCATAGTTTTTCCTACCATTGCTTCATTTTCCCTCTGCGCAAATCTGTTACAAGCGTTCAGATATGGAGCTGCTTCTACATGTTGTTAGCTGGTAAAAAAAATTCCTTTATCTAGTTCTTCAGGTTCTGTTTAAGGACCAACTACAGACTTCTTGTCATTAGGAGAGTCCAGGACTTCACACCAAATGGATGGTTACTGGTCATTCCACTGTTGCCGTGGAGGGATCCATTCAAGAGGAAGTGACAAACAAAATATGGGACGAACGAGTCTGACAGAAAGCTCCACAGTGCGTACAGGAACAGAGGCGCTCTGTACGCTCTGGACTTGGTATCTGGATAACTTTCAGTCCTCAGAAACTCTTTCCCTTGTTCCGTATTTCACAGCTAAAGGCTGCATGGTGTGGTCACAGCGGGGCGTGGTTTGTGTTTTCCTTGGACATTCCGGTTTCTTCTCAGTGGCTCAGCAGTAAGACACATGCTCAGTTCGCTGGATGGACTGTAACACTGATCTTATCCTAAAAACTAACATTGAATCATTTAGGTAGCACAAGAGCAGAGAGCTTGGGATTAGGTCCTCAGAGTGCACAGACAGAGAGCCCGTGTGGATGGTCCACAATGGCAGGTAGTAAGAACACGGAGAACCCAGCTTGGCACAGTTTTGGCCTGCTGCGAGGCTGAGAATTCTTCCCAGGCAGACCCACCTCCGACATGGTCAGAAGGATGGGATGGTTTTCCTGCTGTGAAAACAACAGCCGCACCGCACAGCCACAGGAGGAGCCTGAGCCTGACTTCTGCCACTGCAGCTGGTGCGCTGGGCTCCATGGCACCCACAGCTGGCAAAGTCTGGAGACCGGTGCCACGTTTTATCCTCTCACGTCCCTGCGACCCCAGCCTCCCTCGTTTGCAAGTCTGGTCAGCTTGGCGCTTTCTCTTGTTCGTTGGAAGATTTCAATCTGAGGCCCACAGGTTTGCACAAATGACTCGATGCCGACGTCTTCCAGAGGCCTCACAGTGGCTCTTTTCCTCCAGAACACATTTTGTAGGGAGATTTCAGGTTCAGACACCTAAAACAAAACACCAGTTTTTGCATGACTGGCTCGCACTGATCACCGTGGAGTCACCCATGCGCCGCTCTAGGGGCTGCACCTGACTCCCTTCCCAGGTCCCCTGGCCGTGGGTGGTCCCAGCCTCATGGCTGTGACCTCCACGGGCTCACGCCCTTCTCCTCGGACTGGCCCTCACCACAGAGCCCTGGGAGATCACAAGCCCCACCCTGCCCCCCACCGGAACTGATTGACTCCAACACCGCTCTCCTCGTGGCCCAGACCAGCGACGCCGTTCCCATTGTAGATCTTACGTGGGATCAGGGAGGGCCAACTTCAGCCCCAGCAGCGCTGCTGCTCTGCCTGCTTTGCTTCGGCCATCACAGGTTTGAGTTACGCAGCAGAAACATTAATGGCGAAGGAAGGAACTCGAGTCCCTGATACTTATTTCTGCCACCGCTCCCCCGCCCACCCCAGGTCCTGCTCTGGTGAGCCTGCCCTGAAGCAAACGGTGAGCTTCCCGAGATCTTTCCTGGGCCTCCTTCCTCCTCGTCTCATTATTCTTGGTCTCTTCAGCAAATGTGCAACCGATATAATACTGTACAGATTTGATTTTCTCTAAGAAAACAAACTTTTCTAGTTGTTGCAGGCAGTTTCAATCATTTTAAAAGCAACAACTCGGTAACGTACAGCAAAAGGAATATGTTTGTATTTTTTTAAATCAATGTGTCTCACGTTATTTCTTAGCTTTTTCCTACTTACATGGACTTAAGGAATAATCGTGAGTGTGGAGAAACTAGAAATAAGTAACCTATACCTATTTGTAGATCAAGTTTATCATCTCAGGGTTTAGCAGTAGACAGTGTCTTCTGAAGATTCCTCCAGTTGAAGTTTGGGGAGAAAGTGGTCCGTGTTGGCCACATATTTTCATTCCACACTCGTGTCTTGATTTTTGTGTTCACTCAGTAAATATTTACTCCATGTTTGTTGTGTGCCAGGCATAGAGTTAGACACTAAATGTATAATCATGGAAAGACATGCTTGGTCCCAACCCTCTTGGGGCCTGCTGTCCTCCTTTTTTATAATTTTGACTTAGGAAGACAAAAACAGGAGGGGAATTGTGAAGTGGGATTATCCTATTGCTAGTCAAGTCATTTTTTTAACTATTTTTCTGAGCTTATGAGAAAAGGACTCAAAAATATTATGTAGGAACCTCTCAAATTTATGCTCCTTTTTTCATTAAAAAAGAATGATGCCCAGGGCTGGTAGGGACTCAGTAAATATTGTCAAAGGAACACATGCAGATAGACCTCATAATTTGTCTTTTTCATACCTCTTTCTTACATAGCAGTAAAAAATAGCAAGAAAACCACTTAATAGTAATCCAACGCCAATCCCAACTGCAATGTATTTTTCATAGGAATCCACAGCATATGAAGTTAAGGTCAGATGCTCACACCTTTCCCCAGTATAACCAGTGTAACACCTTTAGAAAGAGAAGAAGATATATTATTATAAAGCCCATAATAATAGAAGCACAAAAAAATGATATATTTCAAAGAATAAAGAAAAAAAATAAAAACCAGGCGTGGAGGTGCACCTGTAATCCCAGCACTCTGGAGGCTGAGACAGGAGACCCACAAGTTCACGCCAACTCTGGACAGCTTATCAATTTAGTGAGATCCTGTCTCAAAGGTAAAAATAAACACTGCTGGTAAGGCAGCCCAGGACAAAGGCCCTGGGGTCAATCCCCAGCACCTCCCCCACAGAGAGTAATTTAAACAAAAGAGGCAAATACCAAGTGAAAGTCAACATGTTAAAGGTAAGAAATAGCCATAAATTTTACAATAATCATTTCATTAAGGTCCTGTATTTCTCCCCTTATTGGTAGATGGGAAAGATAGTACGCTTGTCAAGAAAACTGAACAAATCAGTGATGATAAAAGCAGAAGCTTGGTTATTTCAGACCTTCACATTCAGGAAAGACTTTTTGTCTTAGACGGTTCAATTTTATCCTACAAACAATCCTGTGAAAACTAGGAATCGCTTTTTCACGTCGTTAAAATCGCAGTTCCACAGATGCACCAATCTGGGCATTGTATGTTTGAGTAACAGGGATTAAATTTGGGAAAAGACTCCCGAGATATGCAGGTGCAAGAGGACTGGCGAGTCCTGTTCAGATCAACCATCCTTTCTACAAGACAGAGAGGAGAACCCGGAGACCACCGTGTGAAGACAGAGGCCCCCACCCCGCAGCCTGCAGGGGCTGCATGTTACCTGCAGATGGCCTGCTCCAGCTCGTGGTGGAAGACGCACACACCATTGATGCAGTAGCTGCTGTGGTCTTCCAGACACGGGGGTGACAGCTTCAGGGCTGTGGGGCCCTCCACAGAGTCGGCTACGAAAAGGAGATGCGTGTGAAAGGAGGAAGTACCTCTAGCTTTCATGGTACATTTTCAGCATGTATGTGAAGAGACCCTTCATTTGGGGGCTTTGGGGGGTGCTTGGTCCCTGGACTATTGACTCCTTTGGCAGGGTTGGGTCGACGTCTTCTCAGCAGAGCATTCGTTTATCAGAGGGTAGGGTGGGGTGACGATTGCTCGGTCCTTTGGAGGCCACATCGCAAGGCGTGGAGACGGGTTTGCCGACAGGTGGCAGCATTGGTTCTGGGTTCAGCAGCTCATTTGAAGTGAGGTTCCCAGAGTGAGTGCTAATAAAGACAGTAGTTCTCGCGCGTCTCTGCACCTCCTCCCTTCACACTCTGCGGCCAGCAGTTAGCAAGATTTGGATTTACACCAACGGAAGAGTGAACTTAGTTCTTTTCCCTCCCGAGGAAAGAGTGGTGAGAATTCCTCCCTGAGCGTCTGGCTGAAAGTTCCCTAGTGACTTCAGAAGGGGGCTTGCTGTGACCCACACAAGACACCAGACCCAGCTGATGACGATACCTTCAAATATCAGTTAAGGCTCCAGTCAATTAAGAGGCATCGTGAAGCAGGGGTGGAAGCTGTGGACTTGGGAGTTTTTATTTCTAGCTGTAACACTGCGCGAGTAGTCACAGCGGGACATAACTTTTGGAGTCCGAGTCCAAGAACGTCCTATGGGAAACGTGTCAGAAAGGGGATTGGGCAGATGTAGCATTTCAGAAGACTGCTCCTGGTGTACTGAAGATACATGCTCCATCTTTGGTGTTTACGCAGAGGAAAAGCCCTGGTGTAGAACTGCAGAATCGATGCCTTTTTGTATACTTTAATTCTGAATTCTTGAATTTTTCTTAAGCAGAATTAATGGCATTTCATTTTGTCTTTGCTATGGATAATTCTAGCTCCTCATTGTAGTTATTATTCTGTAACACTGTATTTGCCTTGCTAAAGAGACTAAGAGAATCCTTCTTATTTGCTTTTAGGAAAACAACAGGTCTAAAGCATTCTTTTTAATATTGAAAATGCTAAGATTTTAGGTACAAAAGTCATATATTGTATCCTCACTTTGAGAAGACACGATATTACCTTAAAATTCAATTCATTTTGTTGAAAGTGGAGTGGCGGAATTATCCTCAGGTTTATTAGAGGCAGCGAGATGGTCCCACTATACACTATGCTGAGTTCTTTTTAATTCCAACTGAACAAGTTCAAGTAACCAAGCCTGAGACAAGACATGCTAGAAAATGTGAAGATAGAAAAAAGCCATATCCCACAAAAGCATATGCAAGAGGGTTCATCTTGCCGTCAGACGAACATGAGTTACAACTTTATGAAAAGATTTCTAAGATGCTGTATTCATATTTTTGAGTTGAAGAGAAAGCAAAAGGAGAAGCTAAAGTTCTCTATTAAGAAAGCAAAGGAAAAATAGGGATTATACACTGGATCCCTTTTTTCCCATCCCTATTATGTGCAATTTGCAGAATTTTACTTGCAGGAAGGACCAAGCTGGCTCTGGGAATAATGTTATGGCATCGCCCGTGAGTGGAAATCACACTTCTTTCATCTTCCTACAAAATGATTCCTACAATATTCTAATAAAAATGTTCTCACTTCACCGAAAAGCTCAGAAGACATGAAGAAGGTGGTTAAAACTTATTTTAAAGCTCACACTGATTTGTTTTGCAAATTGATATTCAAAAAGAACCAAACAGGTAAACTATTTTGAGTAGTTTAAAGTTTATCATTTTTGGTGAAATGAATAAGAAATGAGTTTTACTGTCTTTCATATTTAGAAACAAAATATTTGACTTGATCTTTCATTTGCCCGGCTCTAAGGGCAAAATCTGGTGTGTCCCCTGTCCCTGTCACACTAGAGGTCATCACATCAAGGGCACTATGTGCCCCAGGAGGATCATCGCCGTTCAGACACAAGTCTTGACAGGCAGCTGGCTTTCTTTTCCAAGGTTGCCCCAGTTTGAGCAGATTTGGAAGCAATGTTGATGCTCAGTAGCAGCTAGAAGCTACTAATGATAGTAATAATTAAAAAATAGGAAGGAAGATATCTCGTCACCATCAACAACAAAATTGGGCATGAGTGGTTAGGAAAGGGAGCACTGGCTGAAACAACAAAGGCCCCCAAAATACAAACAAGAAAAAGATCTTTCCAAAGGTGAGGGGAAGCCTTCATGGTGTAGCCATAATTTGGCTGCTAGGTTTGCAGTCACAGATGAATATTTATCTGTCATCAAGAATGCCACACGGGGCGGAGTGGGGCAGAGAATCACCACGGGACACACACAGCTCTCAGCCAAGCAGAAATCCAGCAGGAAGGGTGACTCTCTCACATGCAGGGCAGCCCTTCTTTCTCAATCTACTTTCTTACTCACTTCGCGTCCTCCTTTGCAAGAGCCGTTTCTCGGCTATCACATTCATCTGTCACTTCAACTTAACACCATCTTGCTAAATAAAAGTGCTGATAATCTAATAAAGTGTGTACTTCAAAATAAAGAAGACACTCGGAATACCAAGCCGGGGAGACAGTACCTCGGGTCTCGTTAGCTGTCCCGTTGCTTTGGGGGGCTTTGCCAGAGGGCGTCCCAGTGCAGTCAGCCTCAGCAGTCAGGGCAGTCAGTGCTGTACAGAGGGGAGGGGTGGCCTGAACAGGTGAGCCTCTTTCCAGCTAGCAACAAAGCACCCAGTTATTCTCATTCTGTTCATTCCCATTTTCCGTTCTGTTTTTAATTGATTACTTTTGAAATACAGAACCAAAGGAGGCAGTTTCCCAGCTGTCTCTCAGCTGTCCCACTGTCTACATTCTAATTATGAGAAATAGAAGCACAGTAATTTTTAGGAGAAAGCTCATACATATCAATTAAACTAAAGTACATCTCTACCGTACTAGACTGGTTAAATGTTATCAGCTATTCTTTGTATAAAGCAAACATTTTGGAGTTCTTGAAAAAAAAAAAGGAATCAAAATATATCAGTAGAGGAGCATACATTTCCTAAGAACCTAAATCAGCCCACAGATCCCTCGTTTTGATTTTTGTCCCGAGCAACTTTTAGAAGCTAACTTCTCTCCTAATTCAGAGAAAATAAATTCCACTTGCAGTTTACACTGACAGTTAATCAAACAAAAAGGAAATTACCTACCATTGAAGAAAAGATAGACTGATATTGGAACTCCCAGAGCCATATCCTGTGGCTGCTTAACTTTCTTTCTCCTGTCCTCCGAGACTGGCGGGTGGCAGGTTTTATTAGGCTCTGCGTCTTTCTTGCATTTATATTTCACAAAGCGTCATCTGGCAGTTCTTACCAATCAACCAAATATGCACTTCTGGCAGCAGTGAGCAGGCTCCAGGCGCTCCCCTGCTGCTTTAGGATGCGAGTGTTATCTGGCAGTGTGATCGGGTTTCCTCTGAAATACTGGTTTCCTGTTACCTGTGGGCATACTGGTGTCTGTGAAAGTTCTTAAAACAACAGAAAACAAAGGGAATTCTGAAAAGGTCCCCTCAATTTGAACTGCCCCATACCAGCTCTGCTGTTGGCTTCAACAGAGACATTGGCAAATTGGGAAATGGTATAAACCTGTGAATAAAACCATCCCCAGTACTGTAGTCAGATACATTGCCCTTCCTTACATACTGAATTACATTGCAAGACGAACTATTTTGTCAATGTAGTCGTAGGGGAGCAGTTAACTTTGTGTAAAATCAGGTGTAATATTCCACCTGGGGGCGAGGAAGCAGCGCAGTGGTGGACAAGCTGCGTACCATGCTCAAAGCCCTGGGTTCCATCCAGCCCAAGGGCTGATAAAAAAAATTTCCTTTTAGGTTTTGTTACTTAGTTT
Organism: Hystrix cristata; assembly: GCA_004026905.1. Taxonomy (NCBI): domain Eukaryota; kingdom Metazoa; phylum Chordata; class Mammalia; order Rodentia; family Hystricidae; genus Hystrix; species Hystrix cristata. The sequence goes on from PVJO010007639.1 coordinate 10,605, forward strand.
CACATTTGACAGTTCCTGTACATATAATTATTATTAATAGTACAACATTTACCTTCTGTCATTCTGCCATTTAATATTTTCCTGAGTAAACAGAATAATGAGCTGCCACCAAGGTGTATCATGTATAGGTACAGAATAAATGTAATGAATGTGACCATTGTATGTAGAATGTATCAATACATGTTCTTGGTTTAAAAAAAAAAAAAGAATAATGAGCTGCCAAGTTCCAGGAACAATGCTTTAAATTTGTGCCCCAGTGATCAGGCTGGGAAAAAACCAATAATTTACCACTCACAGTAGGAATAATAACGATAACAAAAATTCTCCACGAGATAAAATTAAGATGACATTTAGTTTGGGTGCATCTCATGAATAGAAAGTTTGGTACAACATTCAGGGTTTTCTCAATGTTAACCTAGTTATGATGAATACAGTTATGGAGCTCAAGATATATAATTATTGCTGTTACATTTTCTGACTCTAGGGGCTTCCCATAAATTTTCACTTTCCCCAAATTATAAATTTATTCTGTTGATGTGTTGTGGGCATCATTCTACCTAGAATTCCAACTGTCGTTTTCTGAGCCTCAAAAACCTGTTCAATCAGGTCCACACAGCAAGGAATTAGATTAATCAGAAAGGATCTTTTCTCTATTCAAATAGGAATTTGGCTTTGGAAAGAAATCACACAAGAATGAGCTTGTATTGATTACAGTTTGGGCAATTGAATAGGTCAAACTCTTGAAGGTATAGGTGTAGGTAAGGACTTTAAGAACAAATCCCCAGTTGCCCAGGAAATATCACAAAGAATCAACAATTGGGACCTGATCTTATTAAAAAGCTTTTGCACAGCAAAAGAAACTACCAACAGAGTGAAGAGACAACCCACAGAGTGGGAAAAAATTTTTGTCAGCTATTCCTCTGACAAAGGACTAACATCTCGAATATATAAAGAACTCAAAAAAATCAGACCCCCCCCCAAATTTAAAGACCCAGTCCAAAATTGGGCAGCAGAAATGAATAGACACTTCTCAGATGAACGTAGAAACAACAAATAACATATGAAAAAATGTTCAACATCACTGGTCATTCGAGAGATGCAAATTAAAACAACCCTGAGATTTCATCTCACTCCACAAAGAATGGCTATAATCAACAAATCAGCCAATAACAAATGCTGGAGGGGCTGTGGAGAAAAAGGAACCCTTCTCCACTGTTGGTGGGAATGGAGACTGGTCCAACCACTATGGAAATCAGTGTGGAGATTCCTCAGGGAACTAGGACTAGAGATTTCATTTGACCCAGCTGTTCTCCTTCTTGGTATCTTCCCAAAAGAATACCGCAGTGATATATGTACATCCATGTTTATAGCAGCACAGTTTGTAATAGCTAAATCTTGGAAGCAGCCCAAATGCCCATCAACAGCAGAATGGATAAAGAAAATGTGGTTTTTTTATACAATGGAGTACTATTCTACCATAAAGAATGATAAGCTTGAGATATTGAAACTTGAGACCATACTCTTAAGTGAAATAAATTGGACACACATGTTTAAATACCACATAGTTTCTCTGGTGTGAGAAACTGAAGGGTATATAAAGACTAAAATGTATTATATTGAGAAACGGAAGAAAATGTCCAAATGGGAAAGGGAACAAGAGACCGGGAAAGGAACAGAGGGAGGACAAGAGAAATAAGAAATGGAAGGAAAGGATGGAAACAAAGCTTTTGTAAATGGGGGGTGGGGGGTGAAGGGAGGGGAATGGGAAAAAAAGAAGCAACAAGATATGTCATGTACAGGTACAAATCCCCTATGATGAATGTTATCACTATGTACATCTAAAATGTACCATTCAAATAAAATTTAAAAAATAAAGTTAAAAGAATATGTAGCATTAAGCTTACATTAAATAGAACATTTTGTATTTCTACTTTTGTAGGTTTTTTTTTTTACTTATTTCTTAAATTGATTTTTGAATGTCATTTTTCACAGGCAAATACTATCTGAATTATAAATCAAAGAATCCTCAGCACTGTTGATTAAAACTTAAAAAGAAATCATTTCTAAAGGATTAAATAAGCCATCACAATACCATTTACAGTTTCCAGATGAAGATGTTAGGACTTACAATAAATTTATTTCTTTTCTCCCTTCCTTCTTTTCTTCCTCCTTCCTTCCTTCCTCCCTTCCTTCCTAACTTCCCTCCTCCCATTTGCAGTACCATCAACTCCACGGCCTGTGCATGCTAAGCAAGATGTCTACCACTAACCTATGTCTCCGGCCCAAACCTCTTTATTTCTAAGACTGGAATATGGAAGTATAATGATTCCCTTTGCAATAACAATTAACCAGAGCTAGCATAGCCCATTGCATCTTACTGGTTTCATGCACATCTTGATTCTTTCTTTACTAATTATGGCCCAAATAAATCCAGAGTCTGACATATCGTAAATAATGAATTTGCCTTGAATGCATAAAGATGTAAATAACTGGCCTTATTTGTATTTTCAGATGACAAATGAAAAATGGACACTGAACAGAATGGAGTTGGGGCTCGGATGTAGCTCAGGGGTAGAGTTCTTGCTTAGCATGTGTGAGGCTCTGGATTCAGTCATCTCCAGTACCACAAAGAAGGAAAAAAAGTGCAGAGTTACATGATTTGCCAAGGACACGACCCAGAGTCTGGGCTTCGATCCCGTCCAGACTCCTAATCAGCTGCCCTTTCTTTTCCCCAGCTGTGCCCTTTGGTGGAGTGGGGACAGTGATCTCAGAAGAAGTCCTTTATTAATTACTTTTATTATGACAAACTGAATATTAAATGCACTGTGATCTGTACTCAAATCAGAACTGAGAGTGAGCAATGATCGCCTCTTTAGATGTTCCCAAACTGCGGTGACCTAGGCCACACCACACACAAGCTCACATACCACAGTGCTTAAGGGTTGTGCCGAAAAACAGCTCCAAGTCACCCCAGCCACTGCTCCTCCTGTGGGGCCCACATACATCTCTCCAGGGTGTAGACGTATCCTGAGAGGAGAAAGGACTCTAGGGGGAGGGTTATCCAAGGGAAGCAAAGCCACACAGTGAAAACACAGGTTCCAACCCCCATTGTCCCCACAGACCTTATTTTAAATCCATATCCCAACTCTACCATCCATTTGGCCTTGACTGAGATTCTAACAACCCAGAGGGCCAATTTCCTCATCTATCAGGCAGAGATCATTAATAAAATGTAAGGGACCCCCCCCACCAAAAAAAAAAAAAAAAAGAAAAGAAGAAGAAAGGGAAGCACTTAACCCACGGGATATGAGATGGGCTCAAGCTGGGATAGTGGTTGCTCTTTGGCGAGTGTAGACAAAGATGGCATGTGCCAGCATGAGGTCCCCAGGAAGGGCAGATATTTTGTCATCACCTCCAACTCAACTTGTTTTTTGGGGGGTTTTGTTGTTGTTGTTGTTGTTGTTTGGTTTTTTTGTTTGTTTTGGGGGGCTTTTTTGGTGCCAGGGATCAAACTCAAGGCCTTGTGTTTGCTAGGTAAAAACTCTAACCACTGAGCTAGATCCCCAGCCCCTCGACTTGTTTTAAAGGAACATCTAATCTCCTTTTGAAAATCTTTGCCTGGCTTACAATTCCTCATGCTAATCAGGGGTGGCCTGTCCCCACCCAGTCCTAATGGCTCACTAAGCATGGTCTGCATTCTGATTTACCTTGTTTTCCGAATATTTTGCATATTAATCTAGCCACATTTCCGGTACTCCTCCACGCAAACCTTTTATTTTCATCTGACAGCAACTCTTGCTTTCACTGTAATTGCTGAATTCATTCTCAGCTTTGCGCCTTCCTGTGATCATTTGACTCCTGTTCATTCTTCTGGCCCCTCTTCACAAAGACAGACTGTTGGCAGATAGATGGCACAGAGGACCCACATCTCAAGCTCCTCCACAGAGCCATCGGGGCCTGTGTCTTGTGGACTCCATACATAGTCGTGACACCGATGAACAGACTTTATCTCTTCTATGTGTTGACAAAGACTTCTTTCTCCAAACTTTAGTCAGGCCCCTCTGAGCCTCCTTCATAGGCCTTGGCTTCATCCCACTGAGCTTGATTTTAGCAAAGAATCCTTCTGCTAAGTCAGTTTGTGGATCCCCAGCACCCTGGTGGCTCATCAAGTTCCACATCCCCTTATTAATATCTGTTTTTATCAGAATACTAATGAGTCAGCTTAACGAGAACTGCCCTACCCTTGATATCTGACCAATGTCCTCTTCGTACTGTCCTGCCCACGGCCCCTCACCTCTCTTCAGCGGCTCTGAGTCTCCATCTGTTTTTGCTGTGTATAGAGTCAAGTTCATTTTCTCTGCTCTGTAGTTTCCATTCCACTGTAGTAGTCTTGAATGAAGCTTTCCTTATTGTTCGAAGCGACTGTCAGAATTTTTCTTCTATAGTACTTAGTCCCTGGGAAGGCTGACTCCTGAATATTATTCCAGAATAACCCCTCTTGCACCATGGGCAAAGGCTCAATAGTATCATCTTCATATTTTTCCCATTTTTTTCTTATATTTTGCGGGTTGGGGATAAGGACCCTTAAAACTTAAAAAGGCCCCTTCCGAAATGTTTGCTTCTGAACTTCGGATTTAAATTTCTGACAGGATTACTGGACAAAGATTGTGGAACATGTTATAGTATCTTTTCTTTCATGTGAGGGAAACCTGCTATGTTTTTCCAGCATGCAGTAAAGAAACAGGTAACAAATGTATGAGCAACAACAATAAGAAACTCACAGCTATTTTTAAACAAAGAGAGACTGTAGCTATCCTTCTTCAAAGTGTTTATTGTGCAGTTGAAATGTTGTTAATTTAAAATATCCTGTCTATTTTCACAAAATGATCAAGAGTGACACTGATAGACACGCATTAAGAGTCATTACTGGCTCATGAGCATACTGGGACTTGTGGATGAAAAGTCAATGCCAGTTATACGGTTGTAGGAGTCTCAAATTAGCCTTCAACTACTGTTCACATGTGTTTCCTAATTTAAACTGTGTTAGGAAGCCTGTATCTCTTTTGAGAACCAAGTGTGGTAACCGAAAAGGGACGAACCCTAAATGCACAGCTGTAGATTTTCAGCTGTGTCCTGAGATGCAGTTTCGGCAAGCTGAAAGCACGGTGCTTTCCAACTAGATTTCTGAATTTGGGAACAACCTTTCAGCTGCTGTCCTTTAATGGTTGTCACCCTCATGGGGTACCAAGTTTCTTGACACTAGCACGAAAATACCACCCTAGATTTATCTTGCTTGTATGTTTATTTGTGGGTTTTTCTATTATTCTTCAGGGAAGCTACTGTCCAAATACTTTTCGGAAGATGAAAGAAATGATGGTAAACCTAACATGTCCCTCATGTGTATTACCCTGGCGAGCAGTCCTTCGCATTATGATAGGATCACTACGTTCCAAATGGCGCTACATCTTTCACCTGCTTTGGATATTTTTCTTTCCTTCTATAGAATATCGTTTCTCATTAGGATGGTCTTGTGGGTCGCATTGGGGAGCTATCTAGTATCAAGATGTATTTCACTGTTCCATCTTTCTCTTAGCAAGTCAGCTCATTTTCAATATTTGACATAAAACATGGAATATATCAACCAAGCACACTTATGGTAAAACCTAAATTGCATTTTACATGGGTGCACATTTGGCTGATGCAACATTTGTTAAAACATAATGTGTGTGATATCTCATTATGTCAAAAATATATTTACTATGTTCCCTCTATTGTTTTAACATTATGAACAAACATCCATAAAACGATTAACAAAATTTTTATTCAAATTGTTTTGGTTTTTCTTGAAACTCCAACTCTGTCAGCAGCAAATGCCCAAAAGTATGTGAACCATCTCCTACATGATGATTCCATCCATGAAAAAAATAAAGACAACATAGAAATAAATAGCTTTGTAGTACAATAGAAAGTTTTTAGTGTTTATCAAACAAATGAGCAGTCTGACTTCCAACTGCTTTATTCTTCCCTGTGATCTAGTAAGTGACTTTCCGAGCGGCCAGCAGTGTGACCCTGAGAAGCATCACCATGGTCATGGGCCCCACACCTCCCGGGACCAGACTGATAAAGCCAGCTTTCTTCCTCGCAGCTGAGAGGGGAAACAGAAAACAGTGCTTGCTTCTAAATTGACACAAAAATTTCATATGTTTACACATGCTGCCTGTAGACCACTGATGGCTAACCTTTTAGAGACCAAGTACCCAAACTCAATGCAAAACCCACTTATTTATCACAAAGTGCCAACACTGCAATTAAACCTGAATGCTGAAGTTTTAGTTTAGCAGAAACAACTCATTCGTTAACATCTTTCGTTGTAAAAGAAAAACAAATAACACACATACCATAAGTTTGCCACCACTATCCTAGATTGTTCAGCATTACACATACAACTCTAACAATCTCCAGTCATTTTTAGAATACAGGAGGCTGTAATAAACATACACACACGCAGTCAGACATGCACACACTCAGACGTGCCTGTGTGTGATATCTAAGGTACAGAAAGAACACAGCAGGACCAAGACTGTCAGTTCTATCTCCATTCAGCTCAGTTAGCTTTACATGATGAAAAGTTATAACCCACAAGTGACCCAATTAATTACTGGCGATTCCAGTTAGCTACTTGTAAAAGGTACAAGATGGGTCACAGAGGGGAGATAGGATGTCGCAGTATCCAACCGAGGGCAGCGTGGAGGATGAGGATGGAGGATTAGTTCAGTTACAGAGAGGCCCAGAGGGGCTCTTTCTTCTCCCAGAGTCGCCCCCAAAGGCTGGTCACTCTAAGTTGAGAAATAGCCCCACTGGGTCTCTGGGTGACTGAACTAGGTTTCATCTCCAGATAATCTTTTCATCCTCCACGCTGCCTGTGGTCCATACTGTGACAATGGGACATAAACTGTTGAGTATAGGCCATTCATTAAATTGGATTATTCTTGTTATAACAATATCTTTGTGTGTGTAGATAAATACATTCCAGTGCAGAGCTAATAAAAATCATCAGATATATACACATTGCTGAGTACATCCCAGTCCTGTTTAAATGTATGAAAACTTCATTCAGTGAGCAGACTCCGAGGAAGTGGGAGAGAACTTGGAGCAGCTTTTAAGCATGTTTTCACACTCACAATATTAAAAGTGAAGGCTCTCTGTTTTCAGGGACTCTGTGTTTCTATGCTTTTCTTCGTGACCCAGAGCACAGAAGCTATTCAGATAACTGTACAGCACTTAAAGCGGCATGGACAATACTTAATGTGTCATCTGACGTCATTTGCTACACGCTACTTAGACATACTGTCTGTGGCAAGTTGTCTCATGCATGCTTCTACATGAATCCAAACCAAGATTTTCTAGATATTGTACTATTTTTGTACAATTTATACTGCCCTCTTGAAAGAACGTTGAGAAAATTTACCCTATCTGAAGGGAATAGTGCATTAGGGTATCATAGGAAGAGCAAAGGAATAATATTGTTTGACTTGAAGCAATGTCCAAATAAGCGTGCTATGTCACACACACGGTGATCTAGCCCATGTGCCATGACCCCTCTAATGGTGTGTGCTCTGGTGAGGACACAGTATGAGTGTGTCCCCTGAGGTTTCCCACACTGGATGTGTGGCACCCAAGGTGCAGCACCAAGAGGTGGAGAAACCTTTAAAAGGCGAGGCCCAGTGGGACATACTTGGGTCACCTGGGAGATCAACACACAGAGCTCAGGGCCCAAGGAGAGTTTCTGTGAGACTGGGTTGTCAGAGCAGGGTGTTATCCTTCCCTGCTCTCAGCTTCTTGTCTTGCCACATGACCCTCTGACATGTATGCCACCATGGACACACCATCCATGAGGCTCTGCTTAGAGCCAAGCTCGCAGACCTCCAGAACTGTGAGCTAACTACACCTTTTTTCTTAACAAATTCCCCAGTCTCAGGTTTTCTTTATAGGAACGGGAAACAATAATACAGCATGTATGAAGAATAGATAAGAACACTGAGAGTTGGAAGGTAATATTTCAGTTTCCTAAAAAGTTTTTCTCTGCATCAGCAAGCCTTTCCTTGGCCCTCCTTCCATCCAGCGCCGTCTGCTAGGGAACAATAGATGGGTAGATGGCCACTCTATGCATAGCTATAAAGTTCCCATCTTTGCTTCCTTTGCCTCAGCTCTTCCTTCCACCTGGAGTTTTCTTCCATCTTATCCAAATAAGAAGTGCCTTATTATTCTTTAAAATCAATGAAATGCAAATTGTCTGTAATTTTTCTCAAACACACATCCCTCCAAAATCGTGCTAAATGTCCACCCCTGTGTTTCTGGCAGTGTCCTCCCACATCCCGGAGGGAAAGGAGCCCACTGCACTCTCTGCTCCCTCGCCTGCCTGCCTGTGGCGCAGGAGCGAGGTGCCCTGTCTGTTGCTGGAGTTCCCGTCTCAGCGCTTCTCCTCGCGCAGGCTGGGCGCTCCAAAAAGTAAACAAGACAGCCCTTATTTAGAGTCTAAAACCAATTTGCAGAAATATGCTCCTGCTTTTGACTGGAACAGCAGTGTTACTCAAACTAATTTAATGCATAACTCAAGCTCTTCATTTTGCTTCTAATAATAAACCGCTTTTGACTGGAAACAAACAATATCGGTGTTAGTCAAGCGAATTTACCGCGTAACTCAAGCAACTTCATTTTGCTTATAGTAATAAAGTGTGTTTTCCCTTTTCAGTAAGCAGGCTTGGCAACATGAGCAAGGCCTTCGAGAATATTTTCCTAAGCACTGGAGACATCATGCCTTTAAAACACAAATAGGGGTTTCGATGGAATGTACCACTACTGTCTACACTAAGAGTATATAAAGGCCTAGATTTGTGAAGCAATGACTTTGAAGTATTATACATAAAAATAAAATACTACTGAATAACATGGCAAAGTAGGAATCAACTACAAACTTAATTTTCAATGGAAAAAACATGTTTTACTTCTAAATCAAAGAGTAGAATAAAATTAGTTATACCAAGGAATCCATTGTGAGTATAATTGCTATTACATAGGGTGTTTTTCAACTTTGAAAGTTAAAGTACCTTGGATATTATTTGTACATGGAAAAATAGCAAACAACCATACCAGCTACTAGTTGAGGGACTATTACTGGACAAGAACTTCGCGTATATTATTATTTTTATTTGTTTTGCCCAGGCCGGTCTTGAACTGGTGGGCCCAGGCAATCCTCCTGCTCAGGCTCTGGAGTAGCTGGAAGTACAAGTCTGGTTTTGTTTTTTATTTACCAACTGGACCTTATCTGTCTTATTTGGATAATTTGATTATTATTTATTTTAGTACATGAGAACAGTGTGGCTCACCAAAGCCGTGTGACTTACCGCTCTCCCACACGATAGAGGCACAGTTTGAAAGATGCCAGGATTCTGTAATTTCACTCCATCTCCATACAGCTGTACTATCATGACCTGAACAAGTAGAAGAACCCCAAGAATAGCTCAAATGCCAGAAATTAACTCTTTTCTCATTGGGTTAGGAGGGTCTTCTAAAGGAAGACACAAGAGGAGAGCTTCTAACGGATTCTTTTCCCTGCGTGGTCACTGTCAGCGCTCCCAGTTTGGCAGCTCTGAATTCCAGCTGCCAGCCCAGTTCCACAGCTGGCTTAGCAGCCCGCCTCGGTGTATTCTTTGGGCGTCAGCTCAGAGAAACCACGGACCTGCACGTGTCATGACCCTCCTCTCCCACGTTGCTTCTCTCACATGCTTACTATTGCATTTATGTGCAAAAAGTGAGGTTGGGGTGAGACTAAGGAGATGCAAACGAGCTGTTGCATGAAATAACACTTGTCCAAAATCCTTAGCTCAGCATCTGTTTCTGCAGCTGTCCCGGTGGAAACCAGCACACATCCGCCATCCTTCTTGCTGCCCTTCACAGAGCAGACTGCTGGGCCAGGGCTTCGGTCGACTGGGACTGGGCCCGCCTGGTTCTGGCTCACACGTGTTAAGCGCTCAGCAGCCTCCACGGAGCTCCAGGCATCATTCAGCTTGCGGAAGACTACAACACCGCTGCAGGCACACTTGTTTATTCAAATCATTATTTCAAGTATTTTCATGTCTGCAAATTAAGAGTACAAATAGGAAGATAAAGTTTGTACATGGTCATGAGAGGTAGATAGTGATGAATTTGAAAAGGTGGCGAATAGTATTAGGTCTTCCTTCTTCTCCCTCCCTCCTTTCCTTCTTGGAGTACCGGGGACTGAAGCCGGGGCCTTGCACTGAATAGGCAGGTGCTCTGCCACTGAGCTATATCTCCAGCTCTTCTCTATTCCTTTTGATTTAATTTTCCTGAGTATCTATGTCTGAGAAAAATTTAAGTTTCTGTCCTGCTGGCTAGTGTTAGTCTTTTTCTACATTAAGAGTGGTGGCACACGCATGTAGTCCCAGCTAAGTGGGAAGCAGAGGCAGGAGGATCACTTAAGCCCAGGCCAACCTGGACAATATAGCAAGATCCTGTGTTTAAGGAAAAGAAATAAAAATTCTGTAGTCTAATGATTTGGCATCACCACTTCAAGGCTGTCTAAGCAAGGTACTAGAAGTACCAGAAGTGGCTAAAGAGCTGAAATGAGTCATGGGAGAAAGACTTCAATTCAATCTTCTTCGATGCTCTCAGAAACACCTTCCTCAATCATGTGGAAAAGAGAGGACATAACAAGCATTAAATCACCAGAATAACCTCAGGGCGAAGAGGGTTTGCCCGCTTACAAAGATGATGCTTTTAAAGACTAATCCTATTACGTGTGGGGGAAAGTATTCTATATGCTCCACCGGACAGAAACACAGAAGCATGATAGGGCAATAATTTCCTTCAGAGATTTATTTACTGAGGACTCCAGGGTCAGGAGTATGCGTGCCTGTGTTTGAGGGACGTAGCACAAGTTCTACACATATGAGAAGCAAGTATCACCCCTGACTGATACAAGCAATTTCCTACAAGGTGAATGAACTTGTTGGGGAATCAGAGTTGGGTTCAATCCCACAAGGGCTTCACTATTTCAGCGTTACTGAGGTTGACGATCAAGGCAAGGAAAACACTCATCAAATCCTATTGCCTGTCTGCAGCTTGTCCTGGGGGATGAGACTTGGAAGGAAATGGTGTGGCAACGTTTAAAGCAAGTCTTTGAAAAGCAGGAGAGTTTGGGGAAAAGCAATTAATTACCGTGAGAATTTATTTGGGTGAACCCTTTGCAAACTAGACTACAGTGTTACTTGCATGGGCCCTGTGGGATTTAGAATGCTGCAGTTTGTCTTGCACACACTATTTTGTCTAACAGAGAAAGCCTTCCACTCACCTGGCAAACATCTGTTCTTCCGGCCCACACCTAACATAGATGTCACATCCTTCATGGCCCTGTTAACCCCCAGGCAGAGGTGATGAAACTCACAGAGTACCTTTCCATGTGCAGGCACACAGCACATTGGCCTCCCCTGTGATACGTGCTTAAAATCCATTTGCCTCCCCTACCCCAGGACTCTGGTGTGCCCCGCTCAAATCACTGCCTAAAGTCAGAGACGTTTCTGCCTAAGACGAGGACAGGAGTGCTGTGCACATAACCAAGGTGAAGGAAGTCCACAGATGGCTGAGATTTACTGCCTTGCACGGTGGCCTCAGGATCGAGTGAAGGCCCAGGCAGGCCCACAATGCAGAGGGCTTCCCCAACTCTGCCTGCATCACAGGTGCCGCAATCCCACTGTTCAAAGTGAGTCTCAAGGTCATACTCAAATTCAAACGTTTGCTATATGAGCGGGGCAAAGTCCCACTGCAAAGGGGTGCGCACACTGGGACAGGAGAAATGTGTGCCCGTTACTTTTATAAGCTACTGTGTAGTCTTTGGCTCCCAGTATACCATATCAGCCGTACACCCACATGTATTCATTAAAACACAAATTTGATCATTTCAGCTTATAAACATTTGGTGTCTTTAGGATAAAATATAAATTATTCACCATGGTCATCCAGATCTTTTCTAACCTGGCTCACCATCTTTGCCTGGCAGCAGGTCCTGCTCCTGTATCTGATGATCATGCTTCCCACACAGGCTACAAACCGGCCCAGGTAGAGGCAGAATAATTTCTCTTGTACAAGACAGACATAGTTACTGCGTCCTGTAGCTTACAGTCCAGCTGGGGAGACACATTGAAAATACAAGACCCTAAAAATAACGAGCTGTGCCTAGGACACATGCACAAATGAAATGCTTATTACACAGCAAATTGTCTGGAGATCCTGCCTGAGCCTTGAGTACTGTGCACGTGTGGGACACGGCCCTGCCACTTTTCCACAGAAGACCGAGGGGTGGGGAGGTGGACGGTGATCTTGGTGGGGGAGACACTGGGGTAAAGGAGGCAAGAAGCTCCCCGCTGGTGGAAGGCAGTTGGAACTCTGGGAAATGTCACAAGAAGGCCAGTGGCTGAAGTGGGAGTGAAGGGCAGGGCTGCCAAGATGAGGGAGGCGGAGCCTGGACTACAACTCCAACATTTTGGGATTATAAACCAAGAGCAATGGTCAGGCACTGTGAACATTTGGGAAAACATATTTTGAGACAGGATGAAAACAAACTGGAAACCTGCGTGTTTTGCGTCTGCACACTTCTCTAATGGAGGGACTTTGTCTTGTGGAAAGCAGGGAAGGACAGATTCAGTCCTGAGGATAAATTCAGGATTTCATAAGAGCACTTCAGAGAGGGAGCCAGAGTCACATACGGGGTTGGGGAAAGATTTGCAAAGTTACAAAAAATCTCCCAAAGCTGAAGGACACGCACAGGGCAACAAAGGTGAATGAGAAAGCAATGCAGACACGGGACCAGAGAGCAAGGCAGTATGGGCCTGAGGGTGAGCTGACAGAGGAGCTGACAGAGTCCGGGAAGATGGAAGTGCATGGTGAAAAGGACATTAAGAAATTGGAGTGGCAGGGAAGGGGCCGGCGGCCCCGAGGGAGGATGGAGGGACAGAGGCTCAGCAGTGGTGGCCATCATTGCTGTGTTCACAGTGAACAGTCTCCTAAGGAAGTCTTTTGTGAATGAACTTGGTCATTTATTTATTCGAGGAAGGCCAGTTTTGTAAGAGAAAATTCTGAGGAAAAAAAAAAACCTGATACTAATTAATATTTTTTGGAAAAAAATTAAAAGAGAAAGTCATCCTACATGTTCGTGAAATTTCAGGCTGCTGCCTGTCCTTTGATGATTACTGGACATCCCTAGCTGGACCACACGCCTGGTCTGTGGGTCCCCTTTCTCTGCTAGATGGGTGACCACTTTGTTTTTCTGTGATTGGCTTCAGATCTCTGAAGACAATTGGCTTGGTGGACATCATTTCCACAAGTCTTAAAAATGGAAAAAACAGTTCCCTTTATCAGAATAAGAGCCGTAGGTTTGGAACAAAGGTTATTTCATGGGTAAACTGAGCTGATGACAGGGATGATGGGAGAAAGTAGGTGCTCGGTCCATGAATGTGCCTCAGAAAACTTTATGGGTGACCTGTGCTCATGGAGTGTGGGAAGACCGCTCGCGGAGGATGTTGGCAGCAGTGTGAGGAATACTTTAACACTGAAGAAGAAAAGAAAAGCTTGTGACCCCTGATATCCAGGGTAAGGCGTCCCCAGCATGCGTCCCCTGTTGTCACTTCCTCTGGGAATTATGTGCTTACTTCCCCAGGCCGGGCACTCAACAGTCCAGATTCTCATCTAAAATACTTTGTGTAAAATATTCTCTAAATTCTTGGCAGAGAATTTCTACTTCTATGCATTATACACCACTCCAAGTTTCCCAAAATGAAATTTCCAAATGTATCCAAACAGAGTTCATTTTGCTAATATGTTTTGTAAGCTGAATTCTGGAAAAAAAAAAATCACAGAATATATTTTGCTCTAAAAATGTTTCTGGGTATAGGATGAGGATAAAAATGTCTCAAGTTCCTAGTATTATTTCTCTTTCTATTTTAACTGATTCTCTGTCACTCTATGGCCTGTGTCAGATTTCAGGCAATGTAACGACTAGTTTTTTTATATTTACTATTTTTGTAGTTTATTAGCACATTAGTATGGTACATAATATTTACATTTCTTGTGGGAAGTTGCTACATGTACATAACACATCTTAATTCCTTTTTTCAACTAATTTTTGAAACCAAGCTCCTTTTCCAAGAAGGGGAGGGGTGGTTCCCTACCCCGTGGCAAGGCAGCAGAACGAAACTGTCTTGCTCCTTCCCTGTGGATCCCAGCCCCGCAGTGCCCAGGTATAATTGTCTAAATTAAACACTCGAGAATTTTCCCATGCTGCTAAATGCAAACCACTTAGGCACAGCCTTGCAAAGCCATCCATGGTAATGAAGGGGAGACAGGCTTCAGGAAAATGAGTACAGGAGTAACAGCCAGAACAACCTGAAGGGCACAGGTCTGGGGAAATGGGATGACTCAGGAGGTAGGAGGGAAGGCGCCTGGCATAAAGGGACCTTAGGAGGACAAGGGACCAGATAGCAGAGGGCCCCTTAGCAGGGGATCGCAGGCAGCCAGGAATCTGGCAGCTGACTGCTCCTCCTGCCCTCGTCCGCACGTCTGGCTCCTGCTGCCACGAGTTTTCTGTGTGTCCTGTGACAAGGTGTTCACTGTCCTGGCATCTGGGCAGTAATGAGATAGAGCAGATTACTGGACGAAACAGCACGAGGCTCGGCTCTACATTTCTATAGACTCTGCTTGCTTCGTTAGGCTGGTGAGCTCCTTGCAAGGATGTCCCAGCCAGTCTGGATCTGCAGGATGACTAAGTCAGCCTGTCCGCCTCCCTCCCTTCTTCCCTTTGCTCCTTTTCACAGTGTTGCTTTTAAAGCGCTCCACAGTTCAGCACCGGAGCTAGGATTCAAACCCAAGTCAGCCTGCGCCAGAGCACAGTCTCTTATCAAAGTTTCTTTCCTTCTTTTCGCTTCTATATCAAATCAAATCTCCATACACTTGGCTCCCGCATGTGTGACGTGAGTATCTAGAAATGTACCATGTCGAAAACCCTCCATGGATCCAAACAGCAGATCAGTCACCCAGAGAAAGTTTTCGTCACCTCCTGCAAGCTCTGTCACTTACCAGTGGTGACCCTGAATGGTGGCAGCAACATTGCCTGTTTCCATTCTAGCTGGTGGGAGTGAGAACACTGCTGTGGCACTTCTGGTAACTCTATGGACATCTGAGGAAATGCCAAAACATGTCCCCATTTCATACAGTCTTTGAAAAGCTAGCATGATCATTTTCTGTCATTTTCCTGCTCCTTCCTCTTCCCCCCAAGCCCCGTGTCCTAAGCCACTGGACATGACTCAGAGTGGCAAGTTATAGCTAGGCTGTTCGGGTAACCTTCAAATCCCTTGGCATGGCCTTGATCTCAGCAGTCTGTCACAATCAACCCAAGATGCAAGGTGAAGTTTTTCCCTCATAGATATTTCTCTTTTAACACTGGACACTGAGGAACAAGCAAAATTGTCACTGTACTGTAAGAACAAAAGAAACTCACAGGCATCAGACCCTGCTCTTGTTCCTATGAATGTACTATTGGGGCTTCAACTTGAACTCTTCTCTGTGGCATAAAGCAGACCACTCTGTGTCAAATATACTTGCCTGAATAGGATATCTGTAAAGGCTGGCTTTTCACAATAACCACCTGGTCAGCTTGACAAAATGACCCGGGTGGGGACAGTAACCACAAGGTTTGGGACAGTCTCTCCCAGGGGATTTCTTTTGCAACTTCCATTCATTTTTTTCAGTGACTGAAACAGATTAGTTCTAGGTTGAAGCATTAGATTTCCCTTATAGTAAAACTGGACTTTGGGGATACGTACAATCATTTACTGTAAAAGGCAGACAGTGTGAATCAGGCCAATCACAATCGTGTCATCAAACTAAATGATTAACACTCAAAGCTGAGCCTATAATTTAGTTTTTTAAATATCACAGACTGAAAGGAACAGAGAGACAAGAGAAATAAGAAATGGAAGAAAAAATGGAAACAAAGCTTTTGTAAATAGGGAGGGAGGAGGGGGTGAGGGGAGGGGAACGGGAAAAAAGAAGCAACAAGGTATATCATGTACAGGTACAAATCCCCAATGATGAATGTTATCAATATGTACATCAAAAATGTACCATTAAAATAAAATTTAAAAAAATAAAAATAAATAAATAAATATCACAGACTGATAGTTCTATAAAAGTGATATAGTTCAAAACAGTCATGTTTCCTGAGAAACTGGTAATATGTTCTTACCCAGATGGTAGAACACACACCAGTTACGAAGAACCAAAAACACTTTCCAAAGAAGCCGACTTTGACATAATCTGGAAAGTGTCAATTCCAGGAACTCCGTGTAATACTTGCACAGCTCTCTACCCTGTGCCTTGAACTATGCCCACCGTCAAGCCCCACTCACACACTACCTGCTGGGTAAGTCAGTGAGACAATAGGTGAGTGTATCAGTAATGGACGTGGGTTGCTGGGGCCTGAATCTGGAGCCCTGCACAAACTGCTGTAGATTAATATTGTGATTGCTGCTACATCCAGTGGGAGCTTTGGTTCCCAGTAGGGCAGCTCTAGGGAAATTACTTCTCCAGCATAAGAGGGCTCTTACAGATCTAGAAGTCTAGAAGGTGCTCGTACGAACAGCCAGTAGTGTACGAAGGCTGAGACCTGGTGTGGCGTAGTGAGGCAGAAAGTGGGCATGACGCTACCAGTGTAGAGGCATGCAGCTCAGGGGGAAGAACTCAGTGAAAGCACACAGTGACACGGCATTGAGAACAAAATCACGAAGGCAGACAAAACCTGCTGGGGGAGTTTAGGAAAGACAGGAGTAAGTATGAATGCTTTAAGGTTGATTCATAGGACAGCTGGGTGGAGGACAAACAGAACCAGAAGCCAGTCGGGGACAGGAAATTAATGAGGAATGTGGTGGTGACTGAATTCTGAAGTTAGAGACCTCTAGTTACAGACACAAGTGCACACTGTCTGCTGCCAGCCATTAGGCTCAGCACTTCACAGACATTAATTAGATCAGGGCAGGTGATTATTTCATTTAATCTTCTCAACAGCTTTATAAGATAGGTATTACTATCTCAGTTTTCAGATGATAAAATCAAGTCTCAGGGAGGTGAAATGATTTACCTAAGATCATAATTATTTGACTCGACAGAGTCAGGATTCAAACTCAAGCCAGCCTGATTCTAGAACAGTCTTTCATGAAAGTTTAGACACAAGATAAAAAGAGAAAAGAGTGAAAGCAAACCCATCACTACGTAACACATAACACATAAATGCAAACTTCTCAAGAACCACTCCAGGGGGTTCACCTCATATATAGTATTTTCTTACATGAAAGATAACGGGCTTCTATGTAATTCCACACTCTCTCCTGTCTTCATGTTTACTCTGGGGTTGGAAATTGGAAAGTTTATTCTGACCAGATGGACTCCCAGATCGCGTGGTTCCTCCGCAGGAGAGATTTCCTGCCCAGTGGAGATTCTGTCTGGGGTACATTCACATCTGCCTCATGCTTCCCTCCTTTGGTAAACTATGCTGGATCTACTAAAGAGTACGTAAGGCCTTTTGCATTCTTTTTTCTTTGCCTTTATCTGCTACTCTCTCCACCTGGCAAGAGCATCCTCATCCCCTCTGCCCACTCTCTACCCTAAATACACAGTTGAGTGAAAGTCATTGATCCTTTAGATTATAGAACTAGCTTCCCTACTCCGGCTTGTTCTAAAACTCTTACGGTCAGACTTGATTCTTCTTCCCTCCTATGTAATCACAGAACCAATCATTCCAACTCTCCTTTTAAATTATATCTACCATCTAAGTACCTCTTACAACCTTCACCCATTACCGCCCTGGTCCACGCCCCATCATTTCTTACCTGGATAATTACAAAAGCCTCTTAGCTGATACCCCTATTTACACTCTCACCTCTACACGGCCTGTGCACCACTCAGTAGCCAGAGTGATCCTGTTAAAATACAAGTGAAACGTCCCTTCTTTGCCCAAATCCTCCAATGGCTCTCTGCTGAACTTAGAGTAAAATCCAAATCGCTTTCCAGGGTCTGTACAGTCCTTCATGATGTGGCAGCCCAGCTGCTCCCTCTTTAATGTTTCCCCTACAGTTTCCCCCTTAATTCCTGAGTCCAGTTACAATGCCCCGTGCAGCTCATCAAAGCCCCCGAAACTCCCTGTCACAAGCTCTGCACTGGCCGCTCGGTTTGGCTGGAAGGCTCCTCCACACAATGTCCATACGGCCATCTCCCTGTTGCATTCAGGCCAGCACTGAACCTGCCCCGTTGCCCTTCCTAGCAACTCCACCCTGTCATTCTCGGCTCCCTGGGCTTGTTCATTTCTGTAACACTGAACGTGGCCTCATGTGTGCCGAGGTATGTGTGCGTTTATTGCCTGTCCGCTCTCCCCAGCATGTAAGCTATCTGTAGGCGAGCGTTCTGTTTAGGTCACTGTTGTACCACGAGGGCCTGTAACCATGCCTAACACATAGCAGGTGTGCAACAAATGATCAAAAACTGCATGAATGAATCTAAATCTAGGAATTCTCAGGGCTACACTAGAAACATCAGTAATGCTCGAGAGATTGACAATAAGTCCAGCGAAGATAGAAATATGAAAAATGAAAGCCATGATAGAATTTGCAAAATTGAATAAAGCGGCCAAAAAGTCAAATAGCTATCCCTGATTGAACGATAAACTGAGTTTAGACAGAACTGAAGACGTTCAGGCGAGGCTGTACGCTCTGCACAAATTTTATCGCAACTCTCTAGACTTTGGCTGACACACAGTTCAGAGTTAACATGCGGCTTCCGGGCGGTGGGCATCCGTGAGCTCTGCAGGCTTCTGCCTGCTTTGAAACCAACCGGAAAGCAAACAGCAAGAAGATTGCCCCCTGAGGGCGCCACAACTGCATGAATGCAGAACAGGCAGATGGAATGGCGTGGAGAGATTGGAGGAGAAGTAAGAGGTTAGCATTTTTCCTCCAACTAAGAGAGTAGCCTGCACGCTCACATGCAGAGGGCAGGTTATTTGTCACCCCGGGGTGGCCTCGCATCTCAGAACTTTGGATTCCACATCCCTTTTACTCCCACATGTGGCCACATTCAGGCCCACAGGGTACAGCAGACGTGATCACACAAGTCCTAGCTTGACTCTCTTGAAGGTGATACCCCACCTTGCTGTTTCATATCGGCGGGCTGCCTGAGGACCACGCATCCGGTGGAGCAGTGGTAGGGGCTGGACTGTGTCCTCCCCGAATTCTTAGACTGCTGTCCTCAGCCCTACACCTCAGAATGTGACTGTATTTGCAGGCAGAGTCTTTAAAGAGGAAGACAAGCCCCAGTGAAGTCAGTACTGGAAGGTCTTCTCGAATATGACAATGTCACCAGAAGCAGAAGAGTTCTGGATATGGACGTGTTCAGAGGGAAGACAATAAAGATACCGGGAGAAGATGGGTATCTATTTGTCAAGGAGAAAGAATAACCCCTTGTGGTCACCTGATCTGGGACTTTTAAGCCTCTAGAGCCGTAAGAAATAAATTTCTGCTGTCCAAGGCACACTGTCACATTTGCTATGAAAGCTCTAGCAAAAGGCTACAGACGTTAAGTACTTGGAGTGAAAGTACTTGGAGTGAGCAGATCTGCCCACTTTCATCGACAGCCTGACGGCAGGGCTTACTCACCCTGAGTTTCGGTGTCTCTCTTATGCAGCTTAACCTGCACTCAAACATAGTACTTGTGGGGAAAATGGAAACCATCCGAGCACTGTACAAGCACGAAAGGTGAAGCAAATCATGATGCTGTTTGCTGAACATAACGATGCACTGCAGCTTCAGCATGAGAAACGGCTGACGAAGCCATAAACACACATGCCATACATTCCTCAAACTATGCAAAACGTGGACACACGCAACCTCTGGAAGCAGCTACAGGGAAAAAAAAATACAACCCTTCATTATGACATTAGTTGTGTGGGAGGGTAGACCTTCTTTTCCATAAAACGTGGCTTCCTTACTTTGATAAGGTAAATTGGTCTCATTGACAATAGAATGAGGGGCTGGGGATTTAGCTCAGTGGTTAAAGTGCGTGCCTTGCAAGCACAAGGACCTGAGTTTGATCCTCAGCACCAAAAAAAACCAAAACAAACAAACAAAAAAAACACAGTGGAATGTGCTTATTTATTTCTACATTTACGATCTTTATCACAGTGCAGAGAGGACACCTAGTGTTATTTTTTTTTAATTTTTAGTATCTCTACTTTTATTTATTTATTTTTTATTTTGTTTTAATGGTACATTTTAGATGTACATAGTGATAACATTCATCGTAGGGGATTTGCACCTGTACATGATATACCTTGTTGCTTCTTTTTTTCCATTCCCCTCCCCTCCCTTCACCCCCTCCTCCCTCCTTATTTACAAAAGCTTTGTTTCCATTTTTTTTCTTCTATTCCTTATTTCTCTTGTCCCTCTGTTCCTGTCCCCCTCCTACTCCCTTGTTCCCTTTCCCATTTGGACACTTTTTCCCTTTCCCGATATAATACACTTTAGTCTTTATTTACACTTTCAGTTTCTCACATCACACATGTTTAAGGACATCCACTCTTAGAGCCTCCCATGCTCCAGGAGCAGTGCCTACCTGCCCCCCCTTCCCATCTCCCTGCTCCCTTTCCAGTCTGCGCTGCACCCTCCCCTTGAGCAGAGCAGAGAGGCCAGAGGGTGGAGGAGGGAGGAGGGAGGAGGGAGGAGGGAAGAGGGAGGAGGGCGGGGCAGCAGGAAGCAGACATTCCGGTTCTCTAGCTTACCTCCCTCCCTGTGGAATGCATCGTAAAACTGAGGCAAAGCTATTAAATCTTCAAAGGATTACAGAAACATCTGGGTGGCAGATATGAGGTGTGAAGGAGGCCGAGTTCACCAGCGTGAGCAGGGCTGACTGCCGCTGCAGCAGAGGAAATCATTAATTAGACTGCGCAGCTGACCACAACCCTTTGGCGACCTGCTGCTGTGAAGCAGTGTGATGAGGAATTTCTAAGTCCAGCAGTGTAGACTGTGCTCCAGCTTGTTTCTTGGGAACCACGTAAGCTCCACGTGGAGCTTTGGAGAATCCAGGCTTCTTCTCAGAGGCATCTGAAGTCACTTGCAAAATAGTTCAGGGAAATGGTAGGCAAAAGCGTGTGTGTCCCACAGTTAAAACTCCTAATCTACAGGCTACAGTCTGCAGCCTAAAACATCCAAATATATTATTCATTGCATGATTACTGGTAATGAAAACAACTCTTAGACATAAAATAATTTTGTGGAAGATGCTTTTAAATTGTTTCTTCTTTTAATGTCTTAAATGGGAGGGCAGACGCTTGTCCAGGTAGCTGAAGGGAATGGTAAGTATCTGTGAGAGGCCAAAACTATCTTGCATTCTCTGAGGATTAATACAGAATCAAACCAGCTCTCCAATTGTCATGGCTCTATTCATCTGTTTCTCAAAGGGCCCAGAGACACATGGAATTGCAGGGAAGCTCTGACTTGGAGCCATATGAAGAAAAGATACCGTATGCGATTCTGTAGAAAAGTGCTAAACAGACAGTACCCCCAACACTGAAGTACTTGCATGGATAGAGCTGCAATAATAAAAGTGAGAAGTCATTCTCAGGAGCACACACCCATAATCACAGCACTTGGGAGGCTGAGTCAGGAGGATCGCTGAAGAGTTCAAGGCCAACCCAGACTACACAGCGAGATCCTGTCTCAAAACAAAACGCCCCAAAAATAATATCAAGAAACGGTTGTAATAAAAACAAATTGAAGAACCAGGCCATAGGGTGATTACAGCGCCGGATGTGAATTTGAGCTACATGACTACTAATTCGTGGTATTTTATTGGGCATAAAGATAGCAGTGCTCAGTTTTATGGGGATGTAAGACCATAAAAGTGACTGTGCCCAGAGCGCAAAGCAACCTTAATAACCAATGGGAGAAATTAAACTTGCTCAACAACCTTTAATAAATTTGTCACAATATTAAAAGCTCTCCTAGTATGGCTTATAAATAATTAGGGAGTCGAAAGCAATAATAAAGCTAACATTTACTTAGTGCATCATACGGTGCGGAGACACTGGGATTGAATTGTTTTACTCAGAACAGTTGGAAGGGCGCTCGTCGCCCGCCCCCGTGGCGCGATCCCTGTCTCCCTCTCACCCTGCTACCCAGCGAGGCTTCCCACCAGCGCGCCCTCCTCCTGGACAGCGCCACCCCCGCTAGCGTTGCTGTCTCCCTTCGTTGATGGGTCTTTGCCCTCCTCGGGCTCTCCCGTGACCGGCCCAGTTTCCTCTCCTTAGAAGCCAGCGATGCTGCCACAATTGCCGTCCACGTTTTCTCTCACTCGTGCCCGTCCTGCTGATCTTGGCGGCAGCTACAGTGAAACTTTCACCGATACTCCCGGAGCAGCCACACTTGCCCTGTGGCTCCCTGCGGGGCTGCGGCACAGCCGGGCTCCAGTCCCTCCCTCCCTGGCAGGCAACCGTCCCTCACCCCAGGCGAAGTCCTGACGACAACCCACAGCAGCCTGTCGGAACCTGCACCGCGGCTTTGCGGCTGAGTCACGGCCGCGCCGGCAAGGCCGCCTCTGCCCGGCCGATCCTCCGGGAACGCTCAGGGCAGCGGGGAAAGTACCAGCAAGCACGATCGCTGAAGGCAGAAAGCTCTGACTCTCCCTCCAGGAGTTTCTGTGCTTTTACGAGGTCCTCTGGCAGCACTGTACTGAACGGCCAGGACTCAGCGAACATCAGAGCCGAGAAGACCCCTCTGTATCATGGACCCCTCGCTGGGGTGTGTTCGGAGGCCCCAGCACACACCTGCGACTGAAGACGCTCCTGGTGCCATGTGTGGTACGCTCTCTCCTGTGCATACCTGCCCAGGGTCAAGTTTAATGTACACATGGGCACAGAAAGAGGCCAATAAAATAACTAGCAATAAAACAGAACAATCAAGCCGTAGAACTCAGCAACAGCTGTGGGAATGTGGTCCCCGACTCTCGGCCCTCCTCCTGCGATGATGCGAGATGATTCGCTGATACCTTCCTGGCTGACTGCACCAAGAAAGTGAACCGCGGGACCAGGGGATGATTAGTGTCGCCATGTCAAGGGACAGAAACACTGATGGCCAGAGGGGTGGCAATGCAACCCAGCGACGGTGCTTTGTCTAAGGTAACCTCTTCGGTTTCCTAGCCCAATGCTTCTTCACGTTCATTTTATATCTTTGTTCCTCTTGCCATTTCCT
Organism: Hystrix cristata; assembly: GCA_004026905.1. Lineage (NCBI taxonomy): Eukaryota > Metazoa > Chordata > Mammalia > Rodentia > Hystricidae > Hystrix > Hystrix cristata. The sequence continues at coordinate 33,962 of PVJO010007639.1, forward strand.
TTTCGTAAAATATTCATTGTACACTCAGATATGCAGAACTACCGTCTGGTTTGATAGATTTTACCAAATTGAGGAGTATGCAACAGGAAGAAGATATGTATGTGTGCTATGAAGCATACACACCCACTCCTAGCTGCTACCTTCAGTATTAAAAATAAGAAAGCGCATAAATGATCTGAGGCCGCAGAAACAGTCTGACAGGGAGGAGCCATATAAAACGCGGTGAGGCGCAGGGCAAGCTGGCCACAGGCACAGTCAAGGCTGAGTGCTGCGCGCATGCCCACTCTGCTTTCTCTGAGTGGGCTGCCTCATGCCAGTGGTGGCAGAGTCCCGGCATGCAAGCCGCGGCAGGTTGTTTGTGTCCTTGAAAGCTCTAAAAGCTTCCCCGAGTGCTGTCAGCACCATCTGCATGCTTCAGGAGTGTGTGATTCTGCATTAAACTCTTAGTGTCTACAATGTTGCCAAGAAACAGAATAGCAGTGTCAAAAGTAACAAGTCAGGTTTTCAGATGAATGTGTTTTTGCTCAGTGAAGTTAAGAAATTCACATAAATTACTGACACTCACTAGAGTGAGGGAACATGAAAGATAAATAAAGAGACTAGGTCATTCTTTGAGAATCTCAGCACATGCGCACAACACACACACACACACATGCACACAGATGCACATGTAGCATGGAGCACACCACAGCCGGACTAGGAGTCCACCCACACAGGGATCCTGCGAATCGGAGCCCACACGGGCGCCCTGCGCACTGCATGGAGGGTGCTGGTGCTGGGCGCATGTGCATACACTTGTGCCTATAAGGCACCACCGCACAATGCGTCCTCAGTTTTGTCCTTCCTTGACCACCAGGTTTAAACTCTTCATCCCCTGGAATCTCCATATGTGAGGTTAACGCTCTAGAACACTTGTGGCTGTCAGCAATTTTCAGCTTTATTAGGACCATGCTAGGATTTGGCAAAGTATCAACTGGTGATCAGATTCCAAGTGAAAATTTAAAATCTGAGTTTTAAAAATCTCACTGCCTATTTCTTTTAGTTTGTCTGTGAGGACGTGATATGCCTGCAACTAATAATTCCTTGATGAGGCCCTTGCCTTTTCTGGCCAGACTGATCAGTCTCACATATAAAATATCTACAATATGAAAATGTCTCCACTCACTTTACCATCTTCATACCTTCATAGATAGCTAGTGTTCCTAAGTGTAGGTAAGAAGTTGACAAAGATATTTGTACAACTGGTTTAGGAGGCAGGCATTTAAGAAACGCATGTCGTGGGTTAGAGTTACTCATTTTACTACTACACAGCACTGTCTTACAGCCTCATTAGCCCTGGAAGCTCGAGCCTACATCCTCTCGAAGGCACAAGGGAAGAACATTGGCTTCAGTTACCTAGACAATTGTCTGAGCACAGGGCATAAATGGCTAACTACAGCATAAATGGACCTCCCCAAAAGTCAAAATGATACATAGATCTTCGGAGGGCCAGCTGAATTCTTCCACTAAAAACTGTACTGCAAGAAGTTTAAGCCTATCCCGGTATGGTGGTACATGCCTGTAAACCCAACACCCAAGAGGCTGAGGTGGAAGGATCGCCAAGAGTTCGAGGCCAGCCTGGGCTATGTAGTGAGCTCCAGGTCAGCCAGACTACGTGGCAAGACCCTGTCTCAATGCCCATCCCCCCAAAAAGAAAAAATAAATGTAAGCCTAAAGCAAATACTACAATTTGAAGGGAGGAAGGAAGAGAAGAACGGAAGGAAGGAGGGAGGAAGAATGACAACGCGATGCTTCTCTCAGAAAAAGGAGGGTGTGGTCATTATCTTCATCTCCCCACCAAATAGAAAGTCTCTCTGCCTACATCAATCGCATGGTCAGCTCGGGAACGGCTGAGGACAGAACAGAGCCGTGAGACACGCCCGGGAGTGCTCTGACCTCGCGCTTGAGTGTAACAGCGGACATGGACGCCCGCCTGGGCAGCCTTGTTCTGTGTTTTCTGCACAATCAGCAGAACAGGGAGGTCATGGGTGTGAGGTGGCTCTGCTGGTCTGGTGGAGGGAAAGCAACTTGCAGATTAAGGGAAGAGAGCAGGAAGGAAGGGAGAGAAGAGATGGGAAACGAGGACAAAAACTCTTCACAGGCCTCTAGTCGCAGTTAGCAGCTAAGTGCCATCCATGCAGTGGCCTCTCGTCAAATCCACACACGAAGCACTGTCTTTTTATTTTTGCTTGGTTTCTTTGGTTTGTTTTGTCTGCATAGGACTGCAACAGATAGTCAGGAACAGTAAGTTCTCCTAGCTGTTGCTTCCCTCTGGCCAAAAAGGTGGCTCTACAGAGACCTTATGTCATCGTGTTTCCTGTGACTATTTTCAAATTTTGTTTCAAATTTTGTTTCAAGTACAATAGGGTCTGCTATCAATGGCTCACATTCTTGGTGTTTTTTCAGTGAATGCTTATTCAAACATCTCCACACTTAGTGAACTAGCACAGCACTGTGTTCTGTGTCTCATGGTCAGGATTTCACATGGAACCGGGTCATCCGAAGACGGGCATAGCCTGGGTCTGCGTGGCTCCTTCATGTGGCCACAGTGGTGGCCATGGCTGGCTCAGATGGAGCATGCATGTCTGTGAACCCTCCCACAATGTGATTCTCACAGCCTGGCAGCTGGCTTTCAAGAGCGAGTGTGCCAAGAGACACACAACTGGAGTGTAAAGTTAGAATGTCCTGTCTGTCATCTTTTCTTGGCCCAACCATACTGCAGGCCATTCAGAGGGGTGAAAGAGTCCGTCACTCTGCAAGAGGCAGATCAAGGGCTCTGTGGTCATCTTCACCATGACGCCCTAGACCGCATGTGCGTCCCGTAGCCGATTCACTCATTGTCATATGCTTTATGTGTCTTTTGCCCTGAGCCTGCCTGTTATCAGACACTTTCTTCTAGCATCCAGACTAGACACTTAAAGATTCTAGATGGCTTAAATGTTGCCACTTTATGACACCTAATTTTTAGCTCCAGCAAGAGTTTAAAGGCTACAAGCTGATAGCCAGTGCCAGCATAGATGTAGCTACCTGTTAGCCCCTGGTGAGCTAACCAAACAGGATTCACTGTCTGAGATGTACTTGACCCTGCTTTCCAGTCCAGTAACGCAAGGCTCCATCTTTTTTTTAAATCACTTCTAGTGTAGATACTTAGGATGGCTCTAAAAATAGCCATAAAGTACTGTTTATTCTTGGCATCTCACAGCTCCTGGAAATTTTAAAAAAATGAATATCATCATGAAAATCCTAGCTGTTATGCTAAAAGCAAAGATTCAAATCACCCTCTGATGACAATAGAAGCAATAGAGGGAATGGCAATAGAGAGATACCACAATTTTCCAAAGGGAAGAAATGAGAGCTTAATTTTAATTCTCAGGAAACTTACAAAACAGGAACATGTCATGTTTATTTCTTTTTTCCCTGATGAGGATGTTCTATGTTATCCACAGTAGAAATTTTAGATAATATTAAAAAGCTTAAGGTGAAAACAAAAATCACTATTTTCATACCATCTAAAGATAACAAGTGTTAATATTTCTAGAATTTCAAAATATTTACATAGTAAATATAAAATATAATGCCTACATTTCATTTCTATTGTGTCTCACTATGTATTTTACATCTTTGCCGTTGAAATTAAATTGTGATCATTTTCCCTTTTTATCAGTTATTTGAAACTTACAATTATTTAAATTAATTCATCATATAGATTACCCTAGTTCCTCATCCCTTTGCTGATTCCAATATCTTCTTATCATAAATAATGTAGCAATGATCACTTACATTCAGAAAACTATAGATAACTTCACAGTTGCAGCATCGAATTTGATAAAAATTTTCACAAAATCCTTTTAACAGTATGAAAAAATGTGGTCTGAATAGAAGCACCTATTGGGAGGGTTGTCACTGGTTAAACAACACATCTATAACAAGATTTTTGAGGTCTTTTGTGAAAAACATTTTTTGGAGCTATTTCCAAATTTTTTACAAAGCATTTAGAAGTACCAGCTGGCACTCATGCTGTTTTGTCTTCATTTTTTTCCCACCTTCTTTCTTTCCCACCCCCTTCTGCTCTGCTCTGTGCTGCGGCAGGGCTGGTCCCCATCTTTTCTGGAACCCACCACAGCCAGGCACGGGCTCCAGTCCACCTGCTGGGAACACGGCCCCACTGAGCAGAGGCCATCCCTGACTGACCAGCACCAGCCAGCCACCAGCTCACAGCAGATGGGTGCGTAACTCTGGTAAGATCAGCAGAAATGAGCCAGTCACCATAACCGACCAAAATTGACTTTTGTTTTGAATTTTTAATTAGTGCATGTTGATTATGCAGATTAATGGGCTTCACCGTGCAATATTTGTACCTGCACATAACACATTTGGATCATTTGGACTTCTCGTCATTCCCCTCCTTCGGGCCTCCCCCATAGTTACACACTGTTCAATGCACATATTTTGATCATATCTATCCCGCTACTACCTGCCCTTATACCTCCTTCTCCTTTATTTTCTTCCTCTTGTCTAACAGTTTCCCTTCTTCTTTCTTGTCATATCTTTTAGATTCCACGTATGAGGAAGAACATGTGATATTTGCCTTTCCGAGCCTGGTTTATTCTGCTCAGCACAATGATCGATGATCTCTAGATCCATCTATTTTCCCGCAAATGACTGAAGTTCATTCTTCATGACAGCCGAGTGTTACTCCATCATGCACATATGCCTCGTTTGTTCTATTCACTCATCTGTTGGTGGGCATGTAGGCTGGCTCCATGTCTTACTGTGGAGTGTGCTGTAATAAACACAGACAGGCAGGATCTCTGTAGTGTGCTGATTTTATCTCTTTTAATTCCTCCAGTTATATAGCAGGGAGTGCTGTAGCTGAATTGAATGGTAGCTCTAGTTTCAAGTTTTTGAGGAACCTCCATACTGATATCGACAGCGGCTGTACTAATTTACACTCCCGCCAGTGGTGTAGAAGGATTCCTTCCCCCACATCCTCCCCAGCGTTTACTCTTTTCTGTATTCCTGGTGACAGCCATTTTGACTAGGATGAGATAGAACCTCAATGTGGTTATGATTTGCATTTCCCTAGTGGCTAAAGATGTTGAGCGTTTCTGAATATGCTCACTGACCATTTGTATTTCTTCTGAGAAGTGTCTGTTCAATTCCTTTGCCCATTTGTTGATTGGACTAGTCTCCTTTACGTTGAGTTTTTGACTTGTTTGTATAGTCTGGATAGTAATCCTCTGTTGGAAGAGTAGCTGGCAAAGATTTTCTCCCATTCTGTGGGCTTCTCTTCACTCTTAGTTGTTTCTTTTGCACAGAAACTTTTTAATTTGGTGTAGTCCCATTTGCTGATTATTGCTATTATTTCCTGCACTACTGGAGTCCTGTCCAGGAAGTCTTTGTATCTACAGCCTCAAGCATTTCCCCTATGTTTCCGTGTAGCAGTTTTGAAGTTTCAGGGATCATACTCAAGTCTTCAATCTACTTTGAATTGATTTTTGTACAGGGTGAGGGATAGGAAGCTAGTTGCCATCTTCCACAAGTGGATATCCAGTTTTCCCAGCACCGTTTGTTAAAGAGGTTGTCTTTTCTCCAATGTGTGTTTTTGGCTCCTTTGTCCAGAATCACACAATTGGAAATTGCACATTGTGATGGCTCCAGCCTTGCTCTTTTTGGCTTAGGGTGGCTTTGGCTGTGAGGAATCTTCTGTGTTTCCATATGAATTTCAGAATTGTTTTTTTTTTTTTCTGGTTCTGTGAAGAATGTCGTTGGTATTTTGATGGGGATTTCATTGAATCTATAGGTCACTTTCAGTAATGTAGCCATCTTAACAATATTAATTCTGCCAATCCTTAAACATGGGAGGTCTTCCATCTCCTAGTGTCTTCTTTAATTTCTCTCTTCAGTGTTGTGACGTTTTCATCATAGAGGTCTTTCCCCTCTTTGATTAGACTATTATTAGGTACTTTTTTTTAACTATAGTAAATGGAACTATTTTTGTGATTTCTTTCTAGCAAGTCCATTACTGCTGTACAGAAAACCTATTGTTTTTTTTAATGTTGATTTTATATCCTGACTTTGATGAGTGTGTTTATCAACTCTAAAAGACTGTTGGTGGAGTCTTTAGGGTATTCTAAGTATAGTATTGTAATGTCTGCAAATGAAGATAATTTAACATTTTCCTCTTCTATTTGTATCCTTTTTATTTCTTTATCTTACCTCATTGCCCCAACTAAACTTTCAAGAACTACACTGAACAGGAGTGGTGAGAGTGCAAAATTGTTTTTTAAAACTGATCATTTAAATGATCGAGTATTGGAGTTTGTTGCTTTTGACACTTTAATCACTAAATAGCCTGTATTTGCATATGACACAAAATTGAATAGAGTAACACTTTAGTCATTTTTTTGTTGCCGAAACACAGTACCCAACACCCACAACTTAAAAGAGAAAAAAGGTTTATTCTGGCTCACATTTTTAGTCCACAGGCAGAAAGGCATGGCAGAAGGGTCTGGTGGGGGAGAGGTGCTCACCTCATGGCAGCCAGGAAACAGAGAGAGAAGTCAGGAGCAGGGAGAGAGGGACACCCTACCAGGTCATGTCCCCAGGGACCACCTCTTCTGACTAGGCCCCGCTTCCTAACGTCACCTTTAGCTATGTGCACCCATGATTCAGTCACCTTTCAGAAGCCCTGCCTACGAATGCATGAGGCTCTCAAGGGACATCCACATATAAATCCCAACAAGTAGCTAGCAGGTTATCACTTTGGAATGATGAGCAGCAAAAAGAATCTGAAGGGAGAGAATGTATAGTTCTAACCAGGTGATATATTTGCTTAAAAAATATCCTGAAAACTAAGACAATTGGTGTCCGAATCTAAAGATGTGATACTTCCCATGAGATTTTTAAGCAGACGGTCCTTGGGAAAGTCGGCTGCATTCCAGAGGCAGCTCCAGACGAGAATGATTAGAACAACCTAGAAACCACGCCGACCGTTCTGCTCTTCGGTTCAACTGTTTATTATCAGTCTGGAACAAGATAAAATAGCTTGAGTTGGAAGCTAAGTCAATTATCATTTTAAATACTTCCAGCTCTCTTTATTTTTTCCCAGCAAGACTTTCTCAATGAAAGAAGCAATGTGTTGGCCCGTGCTCTGCCTGTTTATAAGCCCTTTATCTTCTTGTGGACCTAAAACGTCATGTTCCCAGAGGGTGGGAAACAGCTACCAGCAGCGACCATGTGCTGACCACTCACTGAGGGCATCTGCAAGGAAAGAGTGAACTCAAGCTGCTCGCCTCAGGAAAAACTACCCAGAAACAAAACAAACAAACAAAAACAGTATTTGTGGTAGCAGTGACATCACTATGTTAAACTGTGTAGGGGATTCATCGCTGTATGGTTTCAGAGAGAAGAATAAAAAAGAAGGAGCACAGAGGAAGACAATGGAATTTAGCTCAACATAAAGATTTTAAGAATAAAATAAGCTACAATGAGAAACTTTCTACCATCCTCGTTCCTCAGTAGAACTGCTCAGAACAGGGTAAAGGGGGCACTGAATTAGGTCAGTTGTACAAGGACCGGGCCCCAGATGGCCTTGGCCAGCCCAGCTCTCTCCCTTCCTACTTGTCATTCTTGTAGTGCCCCAAGAACGAGACCTCCTGGAATCGGAAAAAGTGCCCAGCACCACTCGGGCGAGGTTCGTCTCTCTTAGAACCAGCTGTTCTGCAGGGCTTGGGCTGGACAGGCCAGGTGGTGCTTTGGGGATATAAACTTGGGGTGCAACGCGCTGGGGTCCCTCCACTGTGTGAAGTGAACCCTCCCAGCACAGAAGAGACTTTCTCTTCCTTGAGCCTTTCTGTGGGTAACACACCTGCCTTCCCGGATCCCTGCGTGAGTTCCATCTCACGGGACGCACACAGGCGGCAGGGACAGCACGGCTCCTGTTGACCTCACAGTTATTGTTACAGTGCAGGTCCACTCTAAGCTTCTGCCCTATTCATGAATCTGTGCCCTGGTGATGCTTTCTGAGTCCAGGATTTAAACATTCCCGTCTGTCTCTTAAAAATTTAAAAAGAAATTTTTTCTTTCTTTTCCCAACTAATTCCTTTCCCAATCTTTGTGACATCTGATCCTCTCATTCTACTTAAGAAAAGGAAGAAATAACGCAAGTGTAATCCACATTACGGTTTGGATTTTGAACGTCCTCAAAGGTTCAGGGCCCTGTCTGTGGCACTGTGGGAGACTGCAGGATTGTTAGACGGTGGAGCCTGGAGGGAGGAAGTTAGGTCGATGGGAACGGGATGCCCCTCGGGGCAGCACTGGAACCTGGTCCCTCCCCATTCTGGGCTTCCCTGCTGCCATGAGGTATGTGGGTCTGCCCTCTACGTCCACCGTGTCTGGGTAGCCACAGACCCCCAAACAATAGAGCCAACCAACCATGGAGCAAAACCCTGAAACTGTGAGCCAAAATCAATCCTATGCCTCAAGATTTTGTCAAAGCTGACTGACATCATTGGCATTGATTAAAACTGTAACAACTAGGTTACAAAACCTCTAATTTGGATATGTTAAGTACTGTAAGCAGTCCACTTTACACTGCCCTGCTGCAGAGGCAAATGGCTGGGAATACAGCTTTCTAATAATTGTCTATTTAAAGATGCTGGAAATAAATTTCTCAAACATGATTTGTTTGCTTCCCCAAGTATAAATACACACTATAAATTCTAATCGTGTACTGGATATGAAATAGCATTAAAAGCTATTTAAATGGTTGGTAAAGAAAAGACATATACCATTATAATGTGAAGTTAGACTTTTTTTTTTGTTTTTTCTTAAAGTCAACGGTGAGTTATTTTAAGTTAACAAATCCTCTCCTTATTTGTTTCTTGCTGTTATTTACCCATAGAAATCTGTCTCTAATTCTTACACAGTTTGGGAGGCTCAAGTATTACATTCGAGAACGAGAAACCACCCACTGCTGCATACCTTATTTTATACATTAGCATGGCTTCATTATTCTAGTACACGCTTGCTCTGAAAGATGAAAGTTCAAGTAATTTTGATTCAGGATTTATTGAAAACTTGAGGCAGCAAGTGCTAACTTTCCAGTAAGTAGCATCAAATGGCTTCTTATTGTCCAAGACTTTGAAACTCATGCATCAAAACCAGAGCTCTCGTACTGTAGCTACTAATTTAAAATTTTTACAGTGTGATCCTTACCGAATCCTAATCAAGCCTTCAAGTTAGAAGACTTGCCTTTAAAAAACAAACAAACAAAACGACAACAACAACAACAAAAACCCTCCCATATCTCTTCAAGATCCTAACTCTACCCTCACACGCCAAGATGCGGTTAAGGTAAGCTGGCTCTCTTGTTGGCCCCTGGAGACCCAAGACTTGCAGAGTCTGCTGATTGCTGTGGTATAAACAGTCTTACCATGTCTGTCTTCGAGCTATTACTGTGACATCACTGGACATGGACCACAGAAGGGACGCTGGGTGTCTACCTTCTCAGGCTGACTGGAGCTGACCCCAGCACACCTCTGTGGCAAAAGTAGAGGCCGACCAGCAGGTTGTTCCCACCCATCTCACGGGAACCACAAGCTCAGGTTTGACTTAGCACTGGATTGCAGGGGTAATGCTTTGGGAAAGCCAAGTCTCAGCTACTCTCCCATTGCTGGCACACAATACCCGATAGCCACAATTTAAAGGAGGAGAGGTTTATTTAGCTCACAGTTTGCAAAGGTTTCAATCCATAGTTGGCTGGCCCTGAGGTAAGGTGGCATGGCAGGGGACAAACAGCTCGCGGCATGGCAGCAGGAAGAAGACAGAGATTGAGGGAGGGGGAGGGAGATGAACCCTTCCAGGCTCCGCCCACAGCGACCACCTCCTCTAGCCAGTCTCCACTTCCAGCACCGCATTTAGCTATAAACCCATGCTGGGCTAATCCCTGAGAAGCACCACGTCGGCCTGGTCCGATCACCTTCCAAAGCTCCACCTATGAACGCATGAAGCCAGCATTTGCCAACCTTGGGGAGCCCCAGAGGTCTAACCCAGAAGCCAAGACCTGAAGTGAGAAACTGTGAGTGGCCTGCAGTCCCCCGGGCCGCCCGCTGGGCAGGGTTGTTGTCTCTCTACCCGGGATGGCAAGTCTTGCCCTGACTATCCTGACTTCCTTTAACTGAACCTCCTCAAATGCTAGGTTCATTTTGTTTTGTATGAATTCAGAAGCCTTCTTAGGAATCCTTTGATTTTCTGATTGGATTTGAAAAAATTTTATCTTCGGTAGAAATCAGTTTTGTTACTAACAACACTATCTGTCCCTATCTCTGTCATTTTGTTGTATTTTATAAAAATGGGGTTCACAGGAAGGGGACAGGTGTGAGCCAGAGACACTTCTCAAACTGACCTCAGGACTGAGAAGTACGGAAATTTCTCCTAAATTTTAGAAAATTCTTTGAAAAAACTTGGCCTCCAGTCACTTAGCATGGTATTTAGAGTGCTCCTCCGGTCTTCTCGTCTGCAAAATCTCTCCAGAGATTGCACCTACAGGGAACTGCCAACTAGTCAAGTTCTGTAGCTGGAGATGCCACTGCCCCGGGCTGTGGGGTGCTGAGCAGGAGGTGGCAGTGAGCTGAGCCCTGCTGGGCTCTTGGCTGGGTTTGTCTGGGTTTAAACCAGAAGCCCTGCCCCTCTGACATGGACCCTACTGCTGCTGTGTCTACGACAAAGCCCCAGATTCCCACACTTGTTACGTTTATAAATGACATCACTCATCACTTCACTAATGACACTTGAAAGTTATAATAACCATTTAAAGAACTTTTGATGAAGAAAAAAGTATTCAAGAGGCACCTAATAGAACACAAAGGAACATCCAATCATCTGCATCTTTTTCCCTTAACACAGTCCTTGGCCAAGGGGAGCAGGGAAGGGAGAAAGAGAGAGAGAGAGAGACAGAGAGAGACAGAAACACCAGCTGGACAGAAGTCCCCAAGGGAAATAACCACATAAAATTACCCCTCTGAAAACAGCAAAAACCCCTTACTGTTGATGTCAAGTCCTAGTCTCATTCTCAGATAAAATCCATTGTTGAAAGTTTTCCAAACCCTAATGCTAATAAACTTTACACTGGAATTAAGAATAGCTTCTGGCACGTTATAATCCAGTGCTCTTGTATGAAGTAGCTTCCTGTTACTGCAATAAAATATCTGAGACTTACAGAGGAAAGGAGCTTCAGAGTCCAAGATCAGACAGCGTCACTGCTCCGGCCCCTGGTAAGGACCTAACAGCAGATGGCAGCCAGTCAAGGTAAAAACGTGTAAGGGAAGAAGGATCACATCCTCTCAGTCAAACTCCCAATGAGCCATAAAGAGAATATTCACTCTGGGCTCCCTTACAGTGACAAACTCAAACTATTTCATTTTTGTGCTCCGTGACACTGTATATTTTACAGTATTGGCTCTGTATTTTGTTTACTCTAACGTTTCTTTATGTCAAGATAATCAACACTTCACCACCTGTTGGAAGTATCATACACCTTTGCCTTCGATGCCCTAGGCACTTACTAAGGCACCTCATACCTTTCACAAGTCTTCAACCAGGACGTGAAGAATCTGAAACTGCCCTGTAATTTTACTTTTTGTGTTGATGAGGATTTGAGGTAGAATACACGTGAATCTGACTCTGAATTCAAAGTTTCTAACAGTTTAAAATGCTTTTATGTTATGTTAGTCCATCAGCAGATACATTCCTGAAGTACATGGGCAATGAGAAATATTGCAAATATAAAAAAGTAGCTATTAGACTTTAAGGAAGTATTTGCTGTTATAAATACTTTGATATTTAACAGTTTTCAAACTTTATTATCAGTTGTCTTAGTTTCCATTAGAACATTTTAACTCCAGATTCTGCATCATCAGTAACATTTGACATTGAATTGTTATATAATATCATTAAAAAAAGAATCCCAGCTTCTAAGAAATATAGTTGTACAGGAAAACACATGCTCGAGATAAGCTTGCTGTGTTTTTTATCCAAGCTATTTAATCCATCTATAAATTTATTTCTGGCAGAAGAAAAGGACTATTGTTAATGCAGAATTTTTGAAATCCCGGTAATTGTGATAAATATGTTAGGGTAAAATGATCTCATCGGGAAGCCTAGAAAGATCTCTAATTTATCTAAGATTCTGATTAGCAAGTAGTCAGAACGCTGGGCGATCTACACAGAATCACATTGCTTCAAGGTAAGTCCTTTCTTATTAGGTGATGTATATTTGCTTTTTTGTGCTTCCTTATGTGAACAGTATAAAATAATTGACCGTTATTGTCTTAGCAACTTAGACCAAATAGAGTAACGTTTGAAAATGATAGCTATAGGGGCTGGGGATTTAGCTCAGTGATTAGAGTGCTTGCCTTGCAAGCACAAGGGCCTGAGTTTGATCCTCGGCACGACAAAAAAAAAAAAAAGAAAAGAAAAGAAAATGATAGCTGTATGTAAAGCACAAAGGGATCACCTAAGTATGAACGAAGTTTTCCTTTATCAGAAGGTGTGACCCTTCCATGGAGCGATTATGAGGCCATCTCCTTGTTTTCACCAATTAGAGCCCTAATTGGGTATTTTCTTCTGCCAAGTTGACTATCTCAGAATTGAGTTCACATGAATCTAGAAAAAGACGTCCCTTCCCTGCAGCTCCTCCTGTCACAGTCACCTTGAGTCTTTCTCAAGCAGTGCAGTCAAGGTATTCTGATAAAAGGAAGCACCATATTTACACAGCACTTTAATTAGAAGAGTTCAAAGGACTGAGCAAACATTAACTAATTAAACCTCAAGACGATTCAGTGAAGCAAGAGAAGGTTCACCCATTATCCTCATTCACAGAAGAGAGATTCTGAGGTGCCGAGAGGCTAAATGATTTCTCGGTTTCACAATGATGAGTCAGAGGTGAGGCTGGGAACGATACCAGCACTCTAGTCCGGATACAAGAGTAACATGATGGAAATGCTTGCTCAAGGGGATCACTCCTGTGGCTGGAAGTTATCCTATTACATAAATAGAGTAACTGTGATGGAATTTATATAGATTCATAAGTTTTTCTGTGGAGTAGAAATACTGTCTTTAGCATAGTTTGCTTTGCAGAGAGTCACGTGGTGGCTGAAATCAGCCCAACTAGAACAAGCCGACATTAACAGTAAGGGTGCCTTGTTCCAAGGGTCTCTTGCTATTTCCAGGGACTCGCAAAAAGTATTTACAAACCTGTCAGTCAGTGGCAGTAACCACCCACCATATCCTGCTCTTTTCTTTCTCCCTTGCTTCCTCAGTTCCTATCTGATAGTTTTTTTTAATTTTTATTTTTATTGGTACATGTCCACAGTATATATCTTAATTCCTTTTACATCCCCCTTCCTTTCCCCTCTGTACCCCCTTCCTCCATTTCTTGGTCCTCTTCCCATTTGCAAAAGATCTCTCTCCCAGTTTCCATTATCTAGCCTTCATTTTACTCTTTAACTATATTTTGGGTTTCTCATATGAGACAAACCACACGGCAATTAGGCTTGTGTGTCTGATTTATTTACTTAACATTATGGTCTCAAGGAACATCCATTTTCTAGACACCCGTGCAGAGAATAATGTCTATGTCGAGACAGTATCTGGATGCGCCCAAATCTTCTATCCCTTGGGAAACCAGAACAATGCTGCTTCCTACAGAGCTGAGGGCCAGCAGAGTCCTGTCCTGTGTCAGACTTGGGGAGCTGGGAATTCAGGATCTCTTTGTATTTAGAAATCCACAGGAGCACTCGGGTAGGTCCATCATCTTCTGCCTCGAATCCTTTTTCTGCAAAGCCAGTGGATCTATGGCATCCAACGTCACGATTCTCTTTTCTTCCTCTAGTCAACATAATTTTAAACTCTCTAAAACAAGACATTGGTGAATAAGGGTAGGAGCACAGCCCACAGGCCTGAGGGCAAAACAGGTAAGTGTCCATATCATCAGCTGCATGCTATATGCAGAATGCTAAAGTCAAGCATAATGGATTTCAAGTAGATTTTGAACTCTTCTTTAAAGGAAAAATGGTTACCAAGCTGAGAATGTGAAGTTGTCGAAGAAGGAGAGTTGTGCTAGTGCAGAGAGAAGGTGAGGTAAGGAAGCTGAACATAACATGTAAGATCCTCTCTGCAGGATGGCAAAGGATTTTCCTTTGTGGATGTTTCTTCTCGGTGTTTCTGGGGGAAGATAAGGGCTGAGAGACCCTATTCTGTCAGTTTGCTAATCTTTTTCTGGATTAAATTATCTTTGGCTTCAGGCATCCATATTCGTGAGAGATACTGGTCTCAGTTTACTTTTCTTTCCTTTTTATGGAAAATCTAAGACAAAGTTGTATTCTTAACTGACACAATAATTATACATATTTGTGGGGCACAGTGTGATATTTCAATACACAAATGCGGTGTCCAATAATCAAATCAGTAATTACCAATAACCATCATCACAAACATTTATCATTACTTTATGTTGGAAACAATTTTTAAAATCTTCTCTTCTAGCTACTTTTAAATATATAATAAATTCTTAATTATAGTCACTCTACTGTGCTACAGAACACTTGAACTTAATCCTGTACTCTAATACTGTTTTTTATACCTGTTAACAAACTCTTTTTATTATTAGGGCTTGTTGCAATACATACTATTTACATTCCTTTTGTGGAGTTGGTACGTGTAGATAACAGATCTTAATTCCTTTTCTCATCCCCTTTCCCTCCCTGCCCTATCCCCTTCCTCCATCTCTTGATCCCTTTCCCTTTTAGAAAGATCTACTTCCCTACTTCCTATCATCTATCTTTTATTGTATTGTTTATTTTTATACTATACAAGAGAAACTATAACCCTATGTGTCTGATTTATTTCACTTAACATTATAGTCTCAAGGTGTATCCATTTTCCTACAATTGACTCAAGTTTATCTTTCTTTAGGCAGAGTAGTACTCTGTTGTGTGCAGAAATAACATTTTCTTTATCTACTCATCTATTGAGGGAGATACAGGCCACTTTCAAGATTTAGCTATTATGAGTTGTGCTGCTATAAATATGGGTATGCATTTATCACTGAAATATGATGTCTTTAACCCTTTTGGGAAGATACCTAGAGGGGGAATAGTTGGGTCAAATGGACTTTCTAGTCTCTATTTCTTGAGGAATCTCCATACTGATTTCCATAGTGCTTGTACTAGTTGATATGCCCACCAACAGTGTAGAAGGGTTGTTTTGTTTTGTTTTGTTTTGTTTTGTTTTTCCCTTCTGCAGCCTCTCCAGCATTTGTTATTCTTTGATGTTTTGATCATGGCCATTCTTTCTGGGGTAAGGTAAAATCTCAATGTTGTTTTAATTTGCATTTCTAATGGCCAGCAATGTCAAGCATTTCTTCATATATTTATTCTTCGGTGAAGTGTCTATTCATTTTAGTTGCCCATTTTTTGATTGGGTCTTTTATTTTGGGTGGTCTAATTTTTTTCAGTTCTTTAACGAGTACTCCCAAATTCACTCCTGGAAGCTACCATTACCCTGAGTCCAAAACCAGACAAGGATCCAACCGAAAAAGGGAACAATAGACAAATCGCTTTAATGAATATAGACACAAAAATCCTCAACAAGATTCTTGCAGATAGAATGCAACAAATCATCAAAAAGATCATACACCATGACCAAGTAGGTCTTATTTCAAGGTTGTAAGGGTGGTTCGACATATGCATACAAGTAAGTGCCATACATCATATATGCAGAAGAAAGGACAAAAGTCACGTGATCATCTCAACAGACACAGAAAAGGCCTTGACAAAATTTGACATCATTTCATGATTTAAAAAAACACTAAAGAGAATAGGAGTAGAAGAACCTGATCTCAATCTGATAAGAGCCAGTTGTGACAAAACTCCTGCCAGCACTATATTAAATAGAGAAAATTAAGAGAAGCATGTTCACACCACTTCTATTAAATAAAGTACTTGAAATATTAACCAGAGCCATCAGGCAAGAAAAAGAAATAAAAGGGAAAGGTATAGGAAAGGAAGAAGTCAAATTATCATTATTTGTAGATGACATGATGCTTTAGTAGAAGACCCAAAAAATCCACCAAAGGACTCTTATAATTAATAACCAAATTCAATAATGTAGCAGGACACAAAATCAACACACAAAAATCAATAGCATTTCTTTACATTAATAATAAATCCACTGAATAAGAAATTAGGAAACAACACCATTCACAATAGCACCAAAAATAATTGAATTCTTACGAATTAACCTAACAAGGCAGTGAAAGACCTCTAGAACAAAAACTACAGCTCCCAGAAAAAGGAGATCAAAGAGGACACCAGAAAATGGAGCAATAGCCCCTCTTCCTGGATAGGCAGAACTGATATAGTTAAAATGGCCATACTTTCAAAATTGATATACAGATTTAGCATGATTCCAATCAAAATATCAACAGCATTCTTCACAGAAAAGTAAAAATCAATCTTAAAAGTCATATAGAACCAGAAGGGACCCAGAATAGCAAAAGTAACACTGGGTAAAAAGAGAAAAGTGGGAAGCATAATAATCCTGGATTTGAAGTTATATTACAAAGCTACAGTGATAAAAACAGCATGGTATTGACACAAAAACATGCATGAGGGTCCACGGAACAGAACAGAGGATGCAGAGATAACTCCAAGCACATTCAACTATTTGATCGTTGACAAAGTGGCCAAAACTGTGCACTGAAGGAAAGAGAGCCTTTCTAATAAAAGGTTCTGGGAAAACTGGCTATACACATGTAGAAGACTGAGTCTAGACCTGCATCTCTCGCTGTATACTAAACTGAAATCAAAATGCATCAAAGATCTAAATGTTAAAACATAAACACTTAACCTCTTGGAAGATAAAACAAGTAAAACTCTTGAAGTCGTAGGTGTAGGCAAGGACTTTCTGAATAGAACCGTGGTTGCATGGGAAATAGTACCAAGAATCAACAAAGGAGATCATATTAAATTAAAAAGCTTCTTCACAGCAAAAGAACTAACAAAAAAGACAGCCTACAGAATGGGGAAATCTTTTATTTTTCTTGAAATACCTTTGTCCAATCTAATACGAGAATAATGCCTGCTTCTCAACAAGTGTGCCCACCCTTCTGATTTTTCTGGAAAAAGATACGTAGAATTCGTAACATTTTCTTCCTTAAACGTTTGGTAGAATTCACTAGTTAAACTATGTGGTTATGGAGTTTTCTTTGTTAGAAATGTTTTAACTATAATTTACTTAAAACATATAGAGTTATTTGTATATTTCTTCTTAAGAGAGCTTGGTACTTTGCATCTTTCACAACATCTAAACTGCCAAATCTATTGGGATTAAATTTTCATCATACACTCTTATTATGTCCCTTATTATATTTCCTTTTATATCTATAAAATTTATACCACCTCTTTCATTCAGAATATTGGCAATTTTATTTACTTTTACCTTCTATTTCCCTAATCGATATGGCTAGAGGTCTATCAATTATACTGATCTCAAAGTATCAGTTTTTAATTTTATCTATTATTTCTACTTTGTTTCTTTTTCTATTTAATTGATTTCTACTCTGCTTTTTACTGTTTGTTTTATCTGGCTTGGAGTTTAATTTGTTCTTATGTAGTTTTTAATGTGGAACCCAAGGTCATTAATTTGGACTTTTCTACTGGCATTAAAATAATGCTCCTCTGTTTCTAGTTTTCTAGAACAACGATGTTTACAAAGTGAAACTCTTTCCCTCTAATGCCTGAGTTTGTAACAGACAGAGTGGGGTATGTTTTAAAATGTGCTCAATTCACCATTACTGACCAGGCAACCACACAAACAATTTCTTTACATAAAATGTTCCATGCTGTCTACTGCATAGTATACTCAGCATAGATGACATGGATATTGCATGTGCAGAAGTATTATTTATCCACACACAGAGTAAAAGCACATTCAATGGGGCAATAGGTTTTAAAGTCTATCAAAGCTGTTTATGAGGGCACCGGGTCGGAGATCAAACTCCTGTCATGAATCCAATGTGGCCGGTTTCCTCTCTGGCACCTAATTGGATCGATTTCTCTGCTTCATTCTAGATGTTGCAGCTGGCTCAGCTTTAGGGACCATGTTGAATGAAAAGTACATCGTATCTTTCATCTCTACATTTATACAGTGAAGCATAACATTGTATTGGAAGTAACTTGCAGTAACATCACTGTCTGAAGGGTGAGTATATCCATGTTTCCCATCTTATATTAACTCGCCAGTTAACCTAATCGTCAGGTAGCAAGCTCGTATTATTTTAAATGTTCCTTCTTGCTTTCTTCATGTTGCTTTAAAATTTGTCTAGTGAAAATTTTAAGTGCAATTACTAAGCAATTTCTCTTACTATATGTTTTAGATATATTAAAGATTTCTATTGTATTTCAAAGAAATGATTAGAGCATTTGCTCAGCTGTGAGGGTAGACAGCATGGACCTTGGTAACTGAACAGTGTGAGAACTTAATAGCTTCTTCCAAATATTTCACTTATACTAAGGAATGTGCTTTCCTGCCTAGCACTGGCTAAACCATTAATAATCAACCGAAATCAAAGTCAGACAGCACAAAACCAACAAAAACCCACAGCAAAATTTAAAAAGCAAAAAGAACTAGACCAACTGTGGGAAATTTCCAGTTCTAATACTAGGCAGACCACAGCTAGCTGTATAACCCAAGATAAGTCAGATGATTCTCTGGGAATCATATACGAGATTAGAGTTATGAATCTCTAACCCATGAAAGCACTTCAAATATAAATATTTTATAGACTCTTCACTAACTTTTCACAAAATACAATATAGTTATACATCTGCTCACTTTTCCATTTTAAAAGCACTTGCTATGCAAAGTCTTATTTTATTATGCAAAGCTGTGTCTTGATACTGGAAATTCACACATTAAAAAGCTATGGTCTGTTTAGGGGCTTACTGTCACAAAAGAGACCTCTTAGTGATAACAGAGAACAGGACTGTGACACGGAAATGCTCAGAGAACGGGCACGTCACCCAGGAAGGGGTTTGTGGAGGGACAGAGCCCAGCTCGTGGCAAGAAGGGGACGTTTTCCAGAGGCCAACACTGATTCTCCAGAGAGAGGTCTTGAAGGGCATCAGAGCAATGAGGTGGGAAAAGCTTTCATAAACAGAAGAGTCACACACAACACAAAAAGCACAGACTTCCAATCAACTTGAAAGCCTTAAAGAGTAGAAGATCTGGGGATGGCTAGAGTGCCGCATGCATGCTGAGGGCAGAGCTCAAGATGAAGCTGGTGTCCGCACACGATCCCGGATGTTAGGAAGCATTATTTCATTTCTACGTGTGCACCTGAAGGGCTGGCTCATTTATAAGTGACCATATTCCAACTCAGGCATATTGTCTATTCATTAGACTTCCCTGAAAATGCCAGAAACAACAAGGTTTACATTACACTGAACTCATGTGAAAACCAGGACTGGGTTTGGCCAGTGACCTGCAGGGATGGCCCTGATGGTGTTCCTGTGATTGGCTTGGCCCATTATGATATCTGTCGCTAGAGGCGAGGTGAGCCTGGGGAGGTCACAGTGTTCGGCACTAGTGCTGCTATTCCAGGCTCCCACAGAGTCCATGGGACTCATAGACAAGTCGTAAGTAAGGATTCAGGAGTGAGTTCCCTAAAATTTATGCAGTATGTCAGTGTCCTCCTAGGGAGGCCCCCCCGAGGGAGAGCCCTTTCTTCCCATTCTGCAAGAGAACATGTTGTTGGCCCAGGAGGGCCCCAGTGTGTCTTAGCGGAAAGACAGACTCGCCAGAGTCTGCTCTGCAGTGGTAATAGGACCTCATCTCAAAACACACATGAACTTGTGCGCTATGGAGAAAATGTGATGAAAGGGTTGACACAAGAGAACATCTTGTGATGACTGACTAGATTTGTTAGGGAAGTAACATTTTATTACTTTTTTTTTTTTTTTTTTGCACTGGGGATCAAACTCAGGGCCTTGGGGCTTGTTCAGCAAGCCACTGAGCTAAATCCCCAGCCTCCATTTTACTAACATTTTATAATAACTTGGGATATTCTAGTATTGACAACTGGTGATTTCCTAAATTTCTTATCCTGTGAAATATTAGAACTCACTGATCCGCCTTACATTTTGAATGGCTTTAATGACATCAGGCATTGCATACTTGGAAAGATATCACTTCACCATGTTGTCTTACATCACTGTGCATAATAAAAAGTTGGATTCATTAACATCATCACTGATCGCAGGAGAAAAAGTGTTAAGTATTGGGAAATTGCCAAGTTCGCAGTGGGTGATGCTACTTTTGCAAACTTTTATGTTGCTCAAAGCCAAACTACAGCTTAGCCCCAAAGGCTGGCACGAATCCACAGCTGTTCGCCTAGGTGTCTTTGGTACCCACTACCAGTCTTTGCCTTGACCTCTTCCTTCCCCCTGACACATGCAGGTGAAGGGACACTGTGAGGTCAAGGGAAAATTTTACCTCTACCACTAGGCAAAGGCCCCCTCCCCCCAATCCATCCTTCTGGTCTCAGAGTTTTACCACATGTCCCAGCAGATCTGAAAGCTTATGGCAATGAAGATGAAGATGATCTCGCTTTTCCTTTGCAACATCGACCCCCACAAAAGGGGGTAGTACTTTCTCTCACATGTCCAACTGCTAACATATAATAATCACTTAACAATAGTTGGAAAAATATAGCAAGAAGATTGTTCTGCTATACCCGCTGTTATTTCTAATTTTGGTTTTCTACCAAGCATAAAAACAAGACTACATTACAGTGTCTGGGGCACACCCTGCAGAGTAGATTGCCACAGGTAAAGTCATTTTACAAGCCAAAATCAAGAAAGAACAAGCATTTTAAAAAAAACAAAACCCCTCTTCACACTCCTGAGGATTTAATGGGTAACTGTTACCTGGCCCGCAGCACTGCTTTGAGAGAACTAATGCAATGTACTGTGTGACCCAAAGGCCAGAAGAAATGTGAGAGTCTATGTACATCACAGCCATTAGGAAACACTGCAGATACGCAAAGAAAGGGACTCTGAACAAGCCTCAGATAAAGTCCTTTAAGTCAGAAGAATAATTTTTGAGGTAAAAATGCTTATTAAAAACAAACAAAATATCAAAATAAATCAAATGTTTCTTTTTTAAAAATGAGCAGAAGTGGAGTTGCTCAGACTGTCCCTCGAACACGTCACGGGTCTTCATGGCGGACTTGCCTGCTCCCATCACCATCTCTTTCCCGGCAGCCTCACAGAAGTAGAGGGAAACGGTCGGCCCTCATCTGGGAACAGACGCGGCTGAGAGAGCGCCTGTGCTGGGGGACCTGGGGATGTGCTATGCAGGTGACTGAGAAAACCGAAATGCACTGTGGTAAAAACATGCCAGATGTCCACAAGAAGCATAGAATGTATCATCAAGTGGTACAGGGTGAAAACCATTTACATGTTTTTTTATTCAAAAAAGGTAAATTTGAGGATGATATCCTAGTGACCTAAAACAACGTGACTAGTACACACAAAGGAGAGGAATTCTGGCTCATTCTGAGTTGGCATCCCACAGTATTTTTAGGACTACCCTGACCTACGACCCTAGGAGAGATGTACATTATAATGTGTCCTTGGGTGTACTTGTGTGTTTGCATACTACAGAGACAAGGACTCTTTCTAGTTATCTTCAGAATAAAGTAAGTTTGAGTGATGAAACACACACAACAGAAACTCAACAGCAACATTATCGCGAGGCACCTGCCTTTTCAAAACAATGCGATGTCTCATCCTTGATATTGATTATTATCTTGATCTATAGGGCACTCACCAGTAAACTCCTAAGAGTGAATTCTCTGTAGTCTGCCTGCTCAGACAAAAGCTGTGACTTATTTGAATTTGTCCTGCCCACAGTGGCGATGCCCACACTTGTATATTGTATTCATTGACTCTCAGGTTTTAAAACAGAAGGAAGTCATTTTAAATAAGCAATTTTCAATTAATGAAACCAGAAACAAATTTGGAGGAAATGCACTTAGACAAAAGATGACGGTACAAGGCAGGATCCTTTCTGTGACTGTGTAAATGTGTATAGAGAACAGGCTGTCGTGGAAAGCTGCTCGAGGAGGCACCGAAGACATGTGCCAAACGGTGAGTCCTTCTTGCTCAGTGTCCTCATCAGGACCGGCTCCACACCTGGAGCAGGCAGCAGGTGACAGCCAGCTCCCCACAATGCACTGTGCACATCGCCCCTGTACTCGCTGTTACGTAAGTATGGATGCAACATTTTGATCCCTGAATTATTTTTCATTTTTAGTCTTCCTGGATTTTAGCTAGATTTGCGAATACCACTGTTGCAAAGTTACAGCTAAGAATGACTGACCACAGATCTGATAAACTCATTGGACTTTTTGCCAGGCAACACACGTCTAGAAGCAGCACACATCACAGGGACGACTCCACCCTCAGACGGCTCACTTCCTACCACACCAGAAAGGAAACCAATCACACTGTAGCTCTTGCACTGCAAACAGTCATCGCCTGGCCACTGTTTCTCTTTCTCCTCCCTGCCTTCCCCCTGAACTCTGCAGCAAGCTGTGAGTCATGGGTGCTGTGCAATGCCTTATTAAGACTTCACGAAGAGGGACAGACTTGGCTGGAGGACGTGCAAGGAGATGCTAAGGCTTCTGAGTGGGTCCAGTTAAGAGACCATCTAACTGCAGAAAACCCTCCTCACCTTCTAGGGGAAAGGCTTAAAGCCAAAATAAGCACCTAACTTCTAAAAAGAAGCTACTAGCTCTGTGCACCTCTCTCAGAGCCTTTGTGTTATTTTCCTTCTCCTCTTTTATTATTTTACTATATTTTGAGATTAAGAATACAATCCCTGGGGAAAGACTTTCCTACTCTAACCAAGGGTGCTCGTGCTAGCCCATACTCACATTATCAGGATATGTTTATACATTATGCCATACAGGAGTGGTGTTAAGTAGCTTTTTTACAATGGTAAAGTACAACTGGCTATAGCCTCCCACAAAGTAAGATCTATTAAAAAATTAGTAAACCTACAAAGAGATAAGTCTACTCAAATATGACGGAAAAAAGTGTCTTGGATCTCCTCTCCAGTGAGTTTCAACTATTACAGTGAGTTGCTTATTGAAGTGAGTGACACTATCCAAGAGATACTTAAGGACACAGGGACACTAAGGTAGATGTCCAATCATCTACCAATACACTAAGAAAAACAGAACGGCTGTAGGCATCACCCTTTACTAGATATGGATTAGACACTCCAGAATCTACCCTGTTTTGACACAGAGAAAATCCTTTACCAGCAAGAGGGGAGAGAGATTCCCACCCATACTAGCATCCAGGCCTTGTTCTGTCATGAGAAACCCAGCCAGAGCCTCTAGGTGGGTGAGTGGACAGCAAAGGTATGGAAGGACAAGGCACCCAAGGCAAGCCTACAGGGAACAGACAGACACTGGTAGTTACAGAGCAGATCCATAGATATAGGACTAGTTTGAAAGAAGAATAATGAATGAACTGATGCTCAAACAAAAATTAGTCAACAGAGACCCAGAAATGAGATAACCAAACACTAAAGATTTAAGAAAAGAATTTCTTCTCACTTTAGAAAGCGTTTAAATAATAAAATAATAGGTATGAAAAAATACATGATTACTAAAAGCCAGACTCTCCATGGAGGTTAAAACACGTGTTAATGATGCTTACATTTCTCCAGGGAAAAGCTTCTGCATTTACAAAGTTAAGTCAGTCATTCCATTTTGAGAACCTGAATCGGTCTACACCATGTGGTGTACTTTTGTTCATCAAAAATATTTTCTCGTGTTATATATACAGTGCTTTCAGAGATGATGAAAGCTGGGGCTGTGAGGGAAAAACAGGTAGGAGGTGACAAAGCTTCAGGAAGTTATCATTTTTTCCACACACGATCAATCCAAGTCAATGCTGAAGCAAGAAAGGGCCGCCCTTTGTCGGCACTGGCTATGTCCGGAGCTTACCATATCAACCAAGAAGGCAACGTCTGGAGCTTACCATGTCAACCAGCACCCTTCACAGATGACAGGACAGGCCCATCTGACCCACACAGACACACAAGCCCAATCCAGATGGCTTTAGCCACGCCTCGGGCCCCACCACCACTGAAGATCATGCTCACGCCCAGACCTCACATTCACGCGTCCCAGCCATCTACCCAACTTTTCCTCTGGAATACACCAAAAGAATCTCAAGTTCGGCAAGTTCAAATTGAACTCAGCATCTCCTCCAACTGCTCATCTTGACATCTACCATCCTTCGCTTCCATTTTACGTACTCTTCTGTGAACAGTAACACCGCACGTCCAGGCTCCGAAGCCAGTATGTCTTTCGATCTACTTCTCCTTTCTCCTCTCTTCCACCTTCTCCTATATCGCTTCAAAACCATATCAACATTACTTCTAGCTTCATCTCGGCCCGGAGGCCTTTTAAAACTTAAATCAACCCTGCTATTTCTCTGCTCACAGCTACGTAAAGGCTGCCTATGCTCTTACTATATAAAATCCAAAGTTCTTGATTATGAGGCTCGGTGAACCTTTCTTAAATGTTCAACTGCATCTTCCATTAGTCACATGCAGGTGTGTATCATTTTGAAAGAGTTAATGTTTTCTTTGATATATTCACAGCATTTTTTACAGTCATAAGCTGCCAGAAGCCCCCTTCTCTTTTATTTTGCCTCATTAATTGTTGTTCATTCTGTGAGACAGGACACAGCACAGTTATTTAGCCTTCACATTCAGTGGAACGTAACTATAGCTCCTTCTCTGGTAATACGCTCTGTTTTTCTCTCACAGACAGACATTTACCTATGTGCCCATACGCAGGCAGTAATATTGCACTAGAAAACCGTATTCATGAATTTATTTATACATCTTTATCATCTGCTAGTCTCTGGCCTTGATAAGCTTTGAAAGCATACTTTACATACTTTGCTCTTCTAGCACCTAGTATGGGGCTGACATGTAGTAATGGGAACATTAATATATGTAGGAAACACATATCGGACTTCTATGCTACAGCACTGTTTATGGTAGCAAGAATTGGGAAATAACACCCATATTCACAAACAGAAAATGGGCGATCAGTCAGTCGCGTGCTATATAGCTAGCGCTGTGCTCATTAGCCGGGCGGAGCTCTCAATTGTGATATTAACAGGGACAAAGGGGTCCGCAGCAATGTACAACACATAAAGACGACAGCACACAAAACCAAATTCAGATCTGACAGATCTGGGTGTTGATTATACAGGTGTTAACCTTGTCCCTTCTTTACTTCCATGCATATCTTTAGTATTTCATAATATAAACCCGCTAGAGACTCAACCATAGAAAGCTACAATAACCCCGAGGGCTCAAGCTACACCTCAGAAGGTACTTCCTCCTGCTGCCCCTGATGGCCACAAAAACAACCAGATAGAACTACGATTAAACAGCCTGTGATTTAACCACTTATAGTACATTTTTTTCAGTACTGGGGATGGAGCCAGGGCCCTCGTGCTTAGCTACATCCCCAGTCTTTATTATTTTACTTTTTTTTTTTTGAGACAGGGTCTGCTCAGGCTGGGCTCAAACCTGTGATGCTCCTGCCCCAGCATCCTCTTGTACATTTCTA
The DNA here is from genome assembly GCA_004026905.1 of Hystrix cristata. Lineage (NCBI taxonomy): Eukaryota > Metazoa > Chordata > Mammalia > Rodentia > Hystricidae > Hystrix > Hystrix cristata. Next base: position 59,733 of record PVJO010007639.1, read on the forward strand.
AGGAAACCAGTATTTATACATGAGGAAGAAAGATCTTTGATCTAGTTGTCCTTTACTTCAGAAGTCCTGCTCACTATCACTATGAACTCTTGCTTTACTCCTGAAAAGTCAGAAGTGCAGAGAGACAAACCCGCCAGGGAAAACACCTACCTCTGCTCCATGCGCAGTTAGGTGAGCGCAAGCTTTCCGGAAGGAGGAGACGATGGCCCCCCCTTCTGCCAACGCCCTGCAATTACAGCAAGTTTAGAAAAAGTTACAAGGGTTTTAGGCAAACAAACAAAACTTAAAGCCTTGGGATAATTTTTAAGTGCTCAATTTTGGAGGAATGTTTCTGTTTATTTGAGGCTAATGGGAGTCAAGGCGAAATGTAAAAGTTTGTATGCATTTTTCCAGTCTATATTACCCAAGTATCAGCAATTTAAGTATTTTAGTACTAGATGGTAAGTTTTAGTGTATTGCTTTAAACATGATGTGATGTTGGGCAGGGAGAGAGTCCCAACATGAGAGACCGAGGGAGGGAAACATCCTCCACTTAGCAGCCACTTGAGTCTAACAGCAGCTGTGACGCTGGGCCTCCCACCTCCGCCATACAAGAGTGGAAAGCGAATCCCGAGTGCTACATGTTATTATGTTATTTTGTAACACTGAATTGAGATTGGAACCAAATCCTTTTACTTTAAAGGTCTTCCCCTTTCACTATGGCATCCTGCCTTCTTCCTTTGGACACAAGCCGCACCTGCTTCCTATGTCCCTGATCCTCTGTGTGCTGATCCATAATGCCACAGGCCTATAGAATGGGCCAGATGACACACACATGCTGCCTCCGCGTGTGATACAGCTGTTAAATAAGATACCTCATAGTACCTTCGTTAGACACGAAGTTAACTGTTGGTTTTGTTTTTGAGAACATAAGTGGCCATTAATAAGCAAATAAAGAATTAAGACCAATAGGATAAATAGTCTAGGTACTGTGTGCAAATAATCCTGGGTGTTTACAAAGAGGCTCAAAGTCATTTGCTGTAGTAGTCATCATAGTGGAAAACTAGGAACCATCTAAATGTCCCATATCCAAGAACTGAAAGAAGAAATAATAGTATGTCCACAGTGCAGAGCAGTACGGAGTCATGAGAAGAAACAGGCACACGGGGCATCTCTGCAAAATACAAATACTATGTGCAAGGTGAGAGCTGTTCAAATATGTGAATTACTCCCAATGAGGGATAGTGGAAAGCCAGTGTAAATTTGTTCCCCCTGGTCTACCCTGGCTGGGCTTTCTCTGCCTCTCTGGGGCCCTGTTTTTTGTGCTTTGGCAGTAAGGAAAGACGACTGACCCGGAGAAATTCAAGAGTCCCGCTGCCCCCTCACACAGGAACGAAACTCAAGGATCATGAGCAGTTTGCCTGGTCAGTAACGCGGGCTCCAGGCTTTACGATGCAAGGTCCTGGGAGGGGAGAGGGGTAGAGCGAGTGGGAGGCTGGGAGTGGGTGCTGGCCCCAGAGCCTCAGCCTTCAACCCCTCCCAAAGCCAGACGCCCACAGAGGAAGAGGCAATCGGGACTCTTCTAAGAATACCCGGCTCTGAACGAATACTAATGTCATCCTGAGAGTCACAAATCTCAGGTAAAAAGAAAGCTTTTATATAGTTGGATTCATCCGTAAGTCACGTCTAGGTTCATTTATTTATGTTTATGATGATCAGCTAACCCTGACATTGTTCATATCAAGAGGATCCAAGAAGCATAGTCCTTCAGTTATGTCAAACTGTATAGCTTAATATCCAATGGGCTTGTTATTTTTATATTGTTGTTCCAATCTTCATATGTGATAGCCTAAGAAGGACGGGCATGTAATCAGCAACACAAAACATTTATTGAGTGCGGACAACATGCCAGACACCAAGCTCTTCTCCTGTGGATGGGCTGGTGTTACAACCTGTGAAGAAAGGCCATGAGACTTCAGGCTGGGTCAAGGAAGAGTCCGGGGCTCAGAGAATGGGTGACTTGACCAGGCTTACCCAGTCAGAAGGAGTAGAGTTGAGACAAATCCTGGAGTTCTTACCTTGCATAGCCTGTGCATTTACTCTACTCTATCTATACCAGTTAATACTTGGCGGAAATGAGATAAAATGGTAGCTTTAGGAAGGAGGAACCTCAAGTGGAGAAGCAGAGTTTCTAGCTAGAGGGGCAGGGCCGGAGACTGAGGAACAGGACATGGGAGGGACGGTGGCATTAATAAAGCCACGAAAGGCACTGGCGTCCGCCTGGGAGGCTGCCGGGACTGAAAGCGAGCCAGGTCCCTCCCTGGTTGCGTGAGCTGCAGATGGCGAGGCAGACGGCTGTGGTGCCCCACCCTGGACCTTCTTGGTGAACACGACTAATCCTGTGCCAAAGAGGAAGAAATCCACCCGAGGGGAAATGTCTGCTGGGAATGTTGTCTAAGACTTGGTATCATCTTGGGAGAACGAGCAACAGGGAGTTAGTAGGTCGCTTTGTATGTTACGATGAATAAATATGAATATTCCAAATTACTCCACTGAATTGCCCATTTATCCTGTTTTATATTACAGTATCAGTCATTAAAAGTGTTGTAATAGAGACGCTAGAGTTGCGACTGCAAAGGTTCATTCATCATGTGGAAAGGGGATGGGACGGCCCAGGGGACAGAACACGGTTTTCACGCTGTGACTCCATCCAGGGAACAGCAGGCAAGCAGCCCCGATAAGCAGCCCCGATCAGCAGCTCATCTGCATGCGCTTTGTTCCAGTGCCTTCACTCAGACGAGCAAGGGTCCTGGGGCCATGTCTGTGAAGCGTTTGCCTGTTCTGCCTCCTAATGAAGATTCCAAGAGCATTTACAAGCTTAGGCTATACCACCACCCCCATTTCCCTGAAGCACAAGACAGAAGACCTGAGGATCTCCAAATGCAACCTTAGAATCGATGTCCTATTCAAGCTAGCTGTCCCTTCTTCCTCACCGGCTCCCTGGAAAGCCAATTTGGTCCCTTCTCCAAGCTCCTTCCGCTCAGCCCTGCGCCTGATGTCTGTGACTGTCCCTCCTCCTTCTTCTCCCTTCTCACAGACCCTCAGTTTTAACATCAAACTCAAATCAGTCCACTCATCCACTTAATGTCATGAACTACTCCTTTAAGAATACATATTTGATTTTTAAGATTGAGCTAAATTATAATGACAAACTAGTAATGATGAGTTGCTCCCCCAAATACAGCTACACTATGTAACTCAACCAATAACCAGCATAATGAGTCCGCCTTTTAAAAAGTACCTTAAAATGTATCAGCTAGATCTGTGTGAATTTAAGGGAGTGCTTGTTCATTTCTAATCTCAAAACCGATGCAGCAACGTTAATTAAGCAGCTCTTATGTGCCAGGTATTATTCTAAGTATGTAGTTTATCTACTAAGCTTGAAAGGGAAATGGCAGGCCTGTCCCTGCTGTCGTCTAGCACATGGGCCACACAACTACAAACAACTATCAAGTGGCATACCTACTTCACTAAAGTGTCCTAGAATCCAATTCATTCTCTCTGAATTCCAACCAGTGGCTCTGAGTAGAGACTTGAAGCCTTTTATTTCTAATTGCATGAGCGTGTCTGATGTTCAGATCCGAGCCTCTAGCTTAGGCTAAACATATTTCAGAGGAGGTGTTTAAAAAGTAAGTGACATAGTGTTAATATATATTAGTCCATGAGAAACTGGAGGAAGGAGATTACTATTAACATACACAAATTCATGTATGACTCAGGATCTTCACACAACAATTTCTCCTTTTCCTTTTTAGTTCTGCAAGCCCATTTCAAGATTTCATCAGCACATTCCTCACTGTCATCTCAGAAACCTCATCAATCTTTCTGACACCTCACGCCCTCCTCCTCCTTCCACTCTTCCCAACTCCTGGACTGGGCCACTTCCACGGATGCTGATGCCCAGTGATGACACGGCCCGGCCCGCCCTGTAGCTGCTGCCGATGCCATTAGATCACTATCGCCATCCTGATGAGCCACGGCTAATTGCATTTGCTCATTTCCCACACAGCGCATCATGTGGTCCCTTTGGGGAGACTCTGTTCCTATTGCCTGGTTATTTGCAATCTTTTTTTCACTAACTCATGTTTGCTCTGATTAATGAAGTAGAAATGCAGCAATATTTAAAACCTCAATCTTCTTTCCTGAAGTTTCCTATTCACCAAATCCTTCCTTCTCCAGCTGAGGACAGGGCTACCAGAGGGAAGGCACACCTCTGCGTCTAGACAGTCATTACCAGTGAGACCCAGGCAGGGGACAGAGCTACTCCCACATCTTCCCTCAAAATGCCTCTGGCCGGGACTAGAATGGTTTGTGGTCAGTTTGCCTGTATATAAAATCTCTGCTGTCTTGGACGAGAGCCCTGAGGTGGTCGCTGTGGGACCGCTGTGGCACAGGCCAGGCTCTGCAGTCACACCCAGGGGACATCAAGCCTCCTGGCTCCTAGTTTGTTCGTTGTGGGTAAGCCTGATGCTTCCTTTTCCTCCCCTCCCTTTAGTCTCTTTTTCTTCTTCCTTTACTCTTTCCTTTCTGAACACCACACAATGATTTAGGCCTTTATGAAGGAAGCAATGGGAGAAACTCTAGGATGGTGACAATGTTGGCACTGTGATTTGTGACACCAGGTTTGTTCAGTCACACGAGAACATCAGCGGATCCTCCAAAAGCATGCGATCAGTCACCGTTTGTTGCGATGAAAGCAACACAAAACACGGCATGGATGTGTGCTGAGCATTTGCCCACAAGGAGAAAATACTGTCCCAATATTAGAATGGCTAAGTGGGAACCTGTGCCGTGTCCCTTAGGAGATGCTGACGTAGTGTCAAATGGTACCATTAAAATGCAATGTAAACTTCGTATGTCAAGAGATACAGCGGGAAAATGCTTCTCCACCCGTCAGTTCCAAGCCTTGTGTGTGTGGGAAAGTAGGCGTCTCTGAGATGAAGTTAATATGATGCTCATCTCCTAGGAACGCGTCCACCCTGCAGCAGTATTTCACCCACTGCGGGTCCGCGGTCTGACATGCTCCTGTAAGTGGTGGTGAATCTCCGGCACGCGTGCCACAGTGGACCGTATGTTAGCACTGAAAACTCGGAAAGGTTCGCCATCCCTGCTCTAGCGCGTCTCTAGTCACATCCGACCTTGGTCCATCCATCTGCATTTGCTGTCATCTGAATATAACTTCTTAGCCGTAATTAGGTGTTCCAGCTTCCCAATGATGTCCAGAAAGGGAACGTTTCTATTTTTACTCTGTGAGGAACAAATTACTATTCTTTGTGCACCACTGACACAGTCTGCATTCCAGAAAAGGGCTGATATAAAAACAAGAAATTGAGTTGATTTGGTTGAAATTAATGTGAAATATTAATTTTTTTTAATTAAACTTTATTTCTTCTGGAACTTTGACCCTCCCTTAGTAAATGCTCCTAAATTCAAGTTTAAAGTCTAGAAATTGCCAATAACATCTAATTGATAAGCCAAACAGTGAAAGATCTCATTCAAGCCTTGGACAAAGCAGGAAGCATTAGGATTGTCTACGAAGTAGAAATACTCTATGGTAGGAATAAAGGCTGAAATGAAGGGTAGAATTATTCTGTTTGTTCAAAGATAAAAAAAACTTAGGAGAAAACCTGGATCCATTCAACGAACCACAGTAAGTTTGCTCTCTGTCTACTCCTGGCTTTTTGGAATCAACTCTCCTTCGCAACTCACACCTGTGTGAGTCTGCATGCTCAGTAAGTTGTCCATCTTGTGCTCTCTGCCGCTGTGGCACACATCAGAGTCCTCATCACAGCCTTCAGGGGCCCACCTGAGTGAACTTTGGCTACCCTCCCAACAGTGCTTCCTACACGTATGCCTCCTAACTGATGAAATGTGCACGTCTGTGCTCTGGAACACACAATGCACACTCCTCTCCAGGACTTTGGTGTGTGCTCTTCCCTCAACTTGGAAGGCTCTTCTAGATGTTTCCTGCATTTGTGCCTTGGCTTCATATAGATCTATGCCAGCAGTGTCCCCACAGGCCACAGGATCTACCTCTGACCATCATAGGAAGAGAAATTTCTGATGGAACTGTTCCGGGGGCATGTTCCAGGTTAGAGAAACACAAGGGCTAAGGAGGGGCTTGGAGGCTGGAGGCAGGAGGCCCTGTGCCATCTCTGGGCTGGAGAGGAAGGTGGACGGAGCAGTGTCCTGCAGCCCAGTAGGAACCAGATCTGCAGGAGGCCACCAGCAGAGCCATGGACATGGGAGGAAGTGGGCAGTGCGGAGGAGGTGAAGGAGATCTCCCAGGGTGCCCCACTCTGCCAGGAGCTAGCAGCACAGAGACACTTCCCTGGGTTAGGGCAGGGCAGGGTGGAGCGTGGGTCTGCCAGGCAAGTGGGCAATGTCCCGGGTAAGGACCCTACTCCAAAAGCCACCTCCTAGAAGCCTCTCAGGGGGCCATCTGTCTACACGGCTCCCCGAGCATGCTGCTCCTCCCCCACTCCGTTACACACTCATCTCTACGTGGCGTCACACTGTGCTGTTGGCTTATTTTCTACCTCTTCCTCTAAAATATAAGCTCCACGGGGTCTCAGATTCTGTCATTGGTATTGACTGCTATATCCCTACACAAAACAATTCCCACCTCACAGCAAGACCTCAGTGTTTTCTGAATTAATTTCTATTCAAAAGTATTTATGTTTAACACAATCAAAATAATACAAGAAACTGTGGAATATCTCTAAATGAATAATCTGCACACAAGCCCTCTATACTCCAGCCCTTTCTAGGTTCTGTAATAGCTTTTTTATATTAACTTACACTGTAGGACACCACAAATAAATTTTTTAAACTTTATAATAGATATACATGCACATTCTATTTCTTAAGGCTCTATTTCATACATTAAAATATAGAAAAACAGAATCTGAGACCTTGAAGAAATACTAGAATTCTTTGAGCCCAACCCCATGTTCAATAAACATTCTCTACAATGGTCCTAAACGTCGGGCGTGAGGAAGGAGGCAACTCCTTCTTGGAGAACATGTGCTCGCCACAATCAGAGCTGCTTGCAAGTGTGGAATTTGATCTATGAAAATATTAATAATGTTCAAAAGGGGCTGGGGATTTAGCTCAGTGGGTAGAGCGCTTGCCTCACAAGCACGAGGCACGGAGTTCAATCCCCAGCACCAAAAGAAAAAAAAAAAAAAAAGGTGCAAAGTATTTTTGTCATTAAAATGGGGGGAAGAGTTAACTAACAATCACATTTTTAGCCCTCTCCCTAATCATTACGGAGAGAGGAAACTGTCTCCGGCACTGGTAACTTACAGCTCTTATTATAATAAAAGCTCGGGTTTGGCTTTTTCCCCTTATGTTAAAGGAAAACCTCTTTGCATCTTCTTGAAGTTACCTTTCCTTCCTGGTAGACCAAGCACGCTCAGTCCATCAGCTCCAACTCTGCACACCTTCCCTGAGGGAACACCCTCCCAGGTTTCTGGCTTTCGCGGTCCAGTCCATCAACTTTGGCCTGCGAGTGTGGACTCCACACCTGGTCTTCGGCCTGGGTGTGGCCAGAGACTGTCTGTCTCTTCCTCTCACTGGCTTCCTATTCTCATGAACACCGCTTACAAGATTTATTTCTTTTTCCCTCCAGCCACAATGTGTTATTCATCTTCAGTTCCTCATCTAGCTTTTGGTTTTGAAGAACAGCTTCTTGTGCCTAATGTACATTCCCAAACTACTTGCATTTTCCACAGTGAAGGGACAAATGCTCACAGAGACACAGTGGACCAGTATGATGACTGCAAAGAGACAGGATCCAACTGACGAAGGCCACACATATTCCTGTGTGTGTATATCCCAAGAAGCTGTTCTCTCAAACACGTCAGCAAGTAGGGCAAGAACCCCTCTGTGGATAACATTCCCCCACACAGCAGCCCGGAAGGCCCACCTGCAGCGACAGCTACCATGTCTGCCAGCCGAGTCTGGGCCTTCCGCGATCCCTGAGGGTGAATCTGTGTGCTGTGGTCACTGCTGCATCACCCACAATGCGGGAGGGCTTCCGTTAGTGACCATGGCCTTTCCCACATGGCGTGAAAGCTATAGATCAAGAGAAGTTTCACTTACTGCGCCAGAGTAGAGAAGCTGCCTTGACACGATTAAGTCACTCTGAGACCACAAGCTAGATAAGGGACTGAAGATGAATCAGAATATTGTACCTTTCTACTGGATGTGCGGTCGCTTGACAAGGCTGGGTGAGGCGAGCGCTGGGTGTCGGAGCGGGTACGGACTCCAGAAACCCGGGATCTGAGAACTCTATCTGACCGGTTCGTACATTGGTACGGGATCCCGCTGGGTTGCTGATGACAGAGCGATAGAGTGGAAGCACCAGGGTAAGCTGTACTAACAATGGGACAACATATGGGGACACACAGGTGAGGGGGGTCGAGGAAGGGCTTCCGAAGAAGGCAAACTACATTTGAGGTTTTAAAGCATGAACACGAGTAGGCCAAGGAAGAACAGAGCAATCCAAGCTAAAAGAAAGCAGGGGGAGAAATCAACTTTGAAATTCCATGTTTAGGAAATAGTGAAGAGGCCTAGAACATAACAGGAGGCCTTTCAGGAAAACTGTACTAGAGTTGTAGGTAACAGAATAGACAGGCAGTCTGAAGTGTTGCAGGCATGAAAGTGCCAGCCGGGGCAGGCGAGTGGGGAAGGGGCGTCCCTAAGAGGGTGGCAGCGTGGGACACAGTTTCTCTCTTCACCTCCCGGAAGACATGCAAATGTGTTCCGGCCCACAGACACCACCAAAACTGCACAGTCTCCCTTCTTAGAGAAACTGGAAAACATAATTTTCCAGTGACTCTAAAAACATGCAAGAGTTACCAAAAGTGGCAGGGAATAAACACACCCAAGGAGAAAAGTAGCAAAGAAGCAGAGTGATGAGATGGTCAGCAGCCACGGATCTCTCCTGATTCATTTTTTATCTCTAAAATCTTTATTAACATGTCTCAGCATTCCCCATTATGCATCAGTCTGGATGGACTGAAGGCTTTGAATGCCATAGAGCGTATTTCCTGAAGGTGAAGTGCTCACCTCCCAAATGTAAAGGAGAAACGTTTCTTCACGCTAGCAGAGGGAACACACATGAAGGCAGAAGAGCACTCTTGGCCCGGAGCAGGTCAGAGTGCGGTGACAGAGCCCGCCACAGAGGAGCTGCTGAAGGAGGCAGCCTGGGACAGTGGCCGGCGCAGTCCACCACCCGGCATCTCCCGCCCAACTCAGGACAGAAGCGCCCCGCAAACAGCAGGCCCAAGAAAAACCACCTCATTCACTGATAAATGACAGAAAAACCACGTAAGTGTTCTCTGGTTCCACATGAGAGCCTCCCCAATACACACACACACACACACACACACACACACACACACACACAAATTAAAACCCAACAGCATAATCCAGTGATTATGTACATACATACAATTAACAATCAGTAAAGTTTCAGGCAAAAGAAAAATGAATTTCAATCTGCACGGCAAAATCTTTTAAGTATCATCAAATTACCTTGAGATTCCTACATGAGCTTGGCAGGCAATGTCCACGGAAATATTAAAGCCGAAAGTCGTGTTTAGACTCGTTTGATCAGAGTTTATGACAACAGTGACAACCAGGCCAGAGGGAGGCTTTCGGCCTGCTGTTTAGAGACCCAGCGACATTTACAAGAGAGAGAAATCAAGGAGTCAAAAACAAATGTCTTCCGGGGACGCCCCAGACCTCTCTGCCTCTGACCTTGCTGGCGATACCTTGGCACCTGCTGCTGCCTGGTGCCTGGCTTTCCTGGTCACTAGAGTCTTATTTAACCTCTTTTACTTGGCACTGTGAAAATTCTTGTGAACTCTCTCTGGCGAATGCTCTGGCTTCTCCTCTAGTCCTTCCCACTCCCCAGAGTCTCCCGGGGCTGCCCCTGCAAGCTGCGGCAGCTGACCCAGGGAAGGGTGCACATCCCTGCCCCCGAAGGCGCTTTCCCGGCTGGCTTGTCCCCAAGTACGCACCTGATAGCGGACATTTCCAAAAAGCACAGAGAGCCAAATTTTTTTTAAAAAGTATAAACAGAGTTTGAAGCACTTTTCGATGCCCCGTGCTTTACATCATGCTTGTAAGACACACAAAGATTAAAAGACTCAGAGCTTCTCCCCTGGAATCTTAGAATTTTATAAGAATTCAACAATTAACTAGTGGGAAAGATATGTTTCTGACTGTGCAAACTCCACAGTTGTTCAAGAGTCATCTACTGGAGGCACCTGAGCCACTATCCAGGCTGTCGCCACATCTAATTTACGCAAAGTAACACAGTAGAGCAGGTGGCAGCGCAGAATCAGCACAGAATGCCCATTTGAAGAAATACCTGCTGGTACATCCACTGTAGTTTGAACCTGATGTGTCCCCAAAGGTCCTCGTGGTGCAACCCGCTCCCCAGGGAGGCATAGTCAGGAGGAGGCAGAGCCTTGAGGAGGGGCACCACCAAGGGAAGGCTTGCGGGCCTGCTGTTGAGAGGACTGTGGGCCCCCATCTCCTGCTCGTTAGCTTCCCCGCCACCCAATCTGCCTCTAAATTTTGTGGGCCAAGATGAATCTTTCCCTCTCGGAGCTAATCGTCTCAGTTGTTTGTTGTAATAACAACGGAAAGCTGACGGCCAGACCATCTCAGTGAGCGGCACCCAGGACTCCCCAGCCGCTCAGCCAGTCTGAGGCGTCTCTCTCACGCCCTGTGTCTGACCCATTAGTGAGCTGCTTAAAATCTGCCCATGCCGTCACCATCCCAGTCAGCGGATCCTGCTCCAGACCCCTGCTGCCACCTCTCAGGTGGAACACGACACTGTTAGGAGCTGGTTTCCCTGCAGCCACCTTGCCGCCTCCTCCACACAGTCCACCATCCCCAGGGAAGGGCTTCCCGGAAGACTCAAACACAACACGGTAAGAATCCTGCTTCCTCGCCAGCATGTGCGTTCCCCCACCACAGCGGAGGACGCTCCGGCCAGCCCAGTGACACCTGCCTCCTCTGGGCTGGGACTCGGCACAGGGCACTGTGACCCCAGCTTCCACACCTTTCTCCATGTGGGAGCAGAGAGCCACATATCCCGCTGCCTAGCATAATTCTGGGGTTATTTCTTGATTATTGAATAAACGAAGGTACGGAATGACTTGGAAATGTTTAAAAAAGTGAACTCATCATTTAGTTAAATTTAACCAAAAAAAAAAAATACTAAAAAATGAAGCAGGTCATGCTGTTTGCTCTAAACTTGTTTTTGTTTTGCTGTTTTTGTTGTTTCGCGGAACTGGGGACTGAACTCAGAGGTGCTTTACTACTGAGCTACATCGCCAGCCCTTTGTTTATAATTTTATTTTGGGACAGGATCTCACTAAGTTTTCCAGGCTGGTCTTGGACTTGAAATCTTTCTACCTCGGCCTCCTAAGTAGGTGAGAGTAAGAGGCACATACCACTCACTGTCCAGGCAGACCAGGAAAACATGATGAAATTAGAAGTGAAAGTTTGTATACACTAAGTTTGGAATGTTTATTTGCCATGCAAGTTGAGTGGCTTTGACTGGACAGTGGTCACAAAGGTCTAGAGTCCAGCGGGGATACAGGTTAGGTATTTAGAGCTAGAAGGATGCAGCAGGTCGTTTAGTGGGTGGCTACAGAGAAAGAAGTCCTGCACCCATCCCAGTGTTTTGAACACTGTGCTCAGTCCTGACCATATTAGACTCTTCTATGGTGCTTTCTATAAAATAGTAATGTGCAGGTCCAAATCCGGAAAGTCTAACTTTCTTATGTGCCGGGGGGGAAGGTAGCTATGTTTTTTAAAGCCATTTGATGATTCTAGTGGGCACTCAGGGCTAAGAACCAACAGTTTAGAAGTTGTGAAGAAGAGGATGACTCAGAAACAGAACGAGAAAAGCCTAACGAGACAGGAGTCACTCATGCCAGTAATAGTTTTGCTCTGCACTTAAATAACAGAAGAAACATAAAGAAGCCCATAAAACTTCACATTTGTTAAGTTGAAAAGAACGTTCTGAATATTAGTCAATCCATCACATAGTGTTCTGTTTAGTGAAAAGTATAAGGACCCTCAGAAGAAATTACTTTTTTATCTCGATAATAGAAAATGTTTTATTCTTCCCAAGTATGTGTTTTTTTTAATCTTAAAGACACTCACTCGGATAACTAGTCATTTATTTTGCTGCTAATAAGCTCTCAGGATGAAATTAGTAACCCAACCTTAGCAAGGGTAATTTTTTTTTTTTTTGTGGTGCTGGGGATTGAACTCAGGGCCTTGTGCTTGCAAGGCAAGCACTGTAACCACTGAGCTAAATCCCCAGCCCCAGTAAGCATAATTTAGAGTCAAATAAATTCACCAAATACAAACTGTATTTAGCTGCAGAATATTAAAATATTATGCTTGACAGTGGGAATCCAGCCAGGAAGATTTAATGATCTGTTCATTTTAGAAGTTTCCTCTCTGGCTTTATTTTATTTCCAGCTCTTCTTTCCCTTTTTCTTCACTATTTCTCATTTGCATTGTGGTTTATATATTGCCATGTGCCTCTGAGGTATTTAGTGTTTAGTCTCAGAAGGCAAACAGTAAACACAACCCATTAAACAGTAAAAGAGGTAAACACAAGAAGAGTATAACATTCATATATCATTGTAATCAGAAGTCATTCATCCCATTCCCAAAATGGACCTTTTCACACAAAGCCGCCCGTCTTCGGGAAGCGCGTGCGCAGTGACCGCCAAGGCATCCTGCCTCCCTCCCCACTAATGGCTGTCTTTTCCTGCCTGACTGTGTCCTGGGAGTGCAGGGCCATGACTTCTTTATTCACCACTGAATTCCTCATGCTTCAAAACAAAGAAGTACCCCCTCTCTGAGAAGCCAGCGTTGCAAGTCAGCAGCTCCAGGAAAAAGCAGTCTGCACAAAATGATGGCTCTGCAGCGTTTTACTGGACAAACACCGAGACCTTCTTCAATGCTGCCGTCAGTGCCACCTCCCCTCTGCCCGGTGTCCTGAGGTCTCCTCTCCCCTCCGATAGCCGTGAAGACCCTTCCTTCCACCTCTATAAAACACGAGGTGAGGCTTGGTGGCAGGGAATTTTAAGTTACCTTTTCCACAGGTGCCTGTGGTTTAAATATGAAGGAACTCGTGTGTGGTAGACACCTGGCTACTTCTCTCCCTTCCTTCTTGCCATTGAGACTTTGTCCCCAAGTGACAATGTCATATTTTACGGCTCGTATGGTTCTATTTTGTATGGTGCCATTTTCTATAATACTGGCACGGTACTTGGCACAGAAGAGACACAACACAGACTTCCTGATTGCCTGACTCCATCCATTTCTCTTTTGAAGCCCTGTGCTAAATTTCAGTGATACAAAAAGCCTAAGAAAATATCTAAGAAGCTGGCATTCCTGTATGCATGTAGGAAGGAGAACAGGTGGGTGATCCGTGCTGTAGCAGCGTGGCAGGGCACACACAACCTGCAAGGTCAGAAGAGCTGAGTGGCATGTGACGAGTGGGCGGGAGGTGGGCCGAGAGAAGCAAGTGACAGGAATGGGATTCCATGTGAAGGGAACAGGGCCTGAGCTGCAGAAGGCATAAAGGAGATGGTGCATGGAAGCGCATGTAATCTGCAGCCTGCGACAGAGGGAGAGTGGCAGGAGGAGTGGCTGAAATGGGGGGATGATGCAGAGGACAGTATCAGCAATGCCCTGAGCAACCAGGCTACAAACAATAGAGAAGGATGCTTCATGCCAGCAGTGAAAGAAATAACCGATAGTTCTCTGAAGTCATGGAGAAAGAGAGAAAATGAAAGGGAAGAGAAATATTTGGACTTCATTTCATCTTTTTAAAAGGGTTTACTTTTTTGACAGTGTAATAGTCCCAAGTGTCAAAGGCAAATACCTATTTTCCATCCATAATGCTTTCTAGATATTAGCTGGCTAATTGAGGAGACATTGAAAATGAAGCAGTGCCCCTATTACTCATTTTAGAAAAGGAGACCAGAAACATCATTTGTTCTTTTCTACCATACCAACTACCCAAACTCAGAGTTGTGACTCAGTGAGGCCTCAGAGGCATCCTGAATTGGTGCATCCCTGACATCCAGCTATATAATGCTTATAACCAGGGACAGCGGGACACAGTAGCAGAGATGACATGCCTGCCACGCTTCCGGCTGACAATGGTTCTTCTGGCACAGACAGCACACATCCCACTGCACTCCGTGGCCTCAGGACTGAGTGTCTCAGTCCCAGGGTGTGATGGGTCCACCTGACTCCTGCCCGCCCCGACTTGGCTCCATTCTTTGGAGCCTATGCGAGCTTGGCCCAACCTGCCCCTGGGTAGCACACAGCCACTCACAGAGCTTCACATTGCCTTGAGCATCAACTTGAGCATCGACTACTATATCCCGCAGGGGGACATAATGCTCCAGGGCTGGCAAAGCATTCATTTTCACAGCTGGCAAAAGACCGGCAAAAGTCTCATGGTTTTCCTCTTAGATAGGGGGTCTCTTGAATGAAAAATGCCTGCGACGCGGAAATTCAGCAGCAGGTCAGCCTGAATGTAAAGTGCAAAGAGACAGACAGCATTGGAGAAGACGAACCTTCCACAGAGGTGTGGCGAGGACGCAGACCGGGAGCTGCAGGTGCCCGCTGCAGCCCACAGTGGATCCGGAGAGCGGGCACTGCATGGTACACCGCGTGGTGTGCTAGAGTCAGTGGTACTTAGTTTCACTCTGAAAGAAGATGAAACTCTCTAGGTTACAGGACAGGAAGAAACCAAAAGAATACACAGTCACCTGTGGAAGTGCACAGTGTGCTCAGTGTCCCAGTCACCAGTAGGCTCATGGGAAGAGACCTTCCCGAGCCATCTCTGTATATCATTTCAGTTAACCCCGGGCATCCTAAGCAGAGAGAGTGTCTGCTGAGGGATCCCAAACTGTATTCTGTGCCCTCCAAATCTTTACAGTTTATGTTCCCCATACTTTCACACCGGGTTCCTTAGCACTCTGTCACCATTTCCAAGACCACAGCTGCAGGGGAGAAAACCATTCCCCAACTCCTCTGCACCAGCATCTCAAACACGGAGCCTCTGTGACCCTGCCCTCCTGAGGAACCCGTGTAAGCACTACGCTTCAACCTCAAGACCTGAACATGTGCTCACTAAGTATTTCAAGCCCTGGGTGAATTCAAGGAACATTTTTCACACAAAACAGCTGGAGTCTGCATCGTCTGCATCTAAACTCAAAGCCGGACAGGAGCAACACATACTCATCAAGCTGAATTACAGTAAAGCCTTTTTTTGTTGGCTTCGAGGTTAAAAAAAAAAAAAAATGAATCATTAGGGGTCTCGATCTCTCCCTGCAAAGAAACAGCGTGAGCCAAAAGCTTCGCCCCACGGGTGTCTTAGAAGGAGCTCACAGGCAGGCAGGAGTTAATCCTACTCCATTGTCTCCATGAGCGGAGGATGTGCTGGGAGTCCTGTGCAGAGGTGCTGCTGGGCGGACCCCCACCGGCACAGGCTTCCCGGCATGCCTCTTCCCCCAGACTGCCTGTCTCCCGGAAGCAGCTCTCCACAGTCATCTGAACAGCACGTGTCGCCACACTCCTGTGAGAAGTGTGTGACCTTGAACGCCACCATGCCGCCAAACCTCCACAACCTGTGATGGCGCTTGCCACTATAATAACCTAATTTTCACTCTTTGGCTTGTAAGCAGCATTACTACTAATTCCACAGGTATTCAGTCTTTAACATACTTTTTGACAGGCTTTACACAAAGCAGAAAATATTTTTTAAAGTAGTATATCTTTACAATTCTCTCCTAGGAGGTCACTGCTACCATCAATTTGTGTTTACTTTTTTCATGGTTACCTTGGTATTTCTACTATGTGTGTGTGTGCCTATAAGTAAACCACAGATAATAAAATACATAATCTTTATGACATAGGATTAGCTAGTCTACAACTGCATTAAAAAGGGCTCCAATAATTTTCTTAGGTACTCTATAGACAATGTATTCAAAAATTGAAATTTAATAGGAAGTTAGCATAAATATACACATGCCTATAAGAGAAAGTGCATAGTAAAGCACTAACCAGAATATTGTGATGTCACATTTTTATCAAATACTGTGTAAGCTTTTATATATTTTGAAGTTATTTTAATTGTTACCAAAAAAACTAGCTATGATCCAAAAAAGTCAACACAAACCTAGTAGAAAACTACAAATAAAGTAAAAAAAAAAAATCATTCAGTTTAGATCATATTACTCCACACCTTATGGTTACCATAGTTATTAACCACAATAGGTGAAATAACACCAACGGCCACAGCTACACCCAAAAATTTAACTCCCTGTGGTTCAGGCACTGTATTACTCTTTTCCATTTGTATCTCATTTAACTTTCACAATGACCAAATAAAGGAAATGTTAATATTATTTGCATTTTGCAGATGAGGAAAGTAGAGGTCTACACAGATCAGATGACCTGTCCCAGATCAAGGGCACAGCATGGTGGAACCTGACTCCGGGACTGCCCTCCTGACACAGAATCAGCGCCACCTCCCCAGGCTGGAATTCCCTCTTCCTGCGTGGCCTTGGGCACACTCTACAAGGTCTCTAAAGCTCATTTCCATTAACTGCAAAATGAGAATAATATTAATAGTTCAGGAGAAAGTATTGAGCAAAACATGGAACTACATAATGCTGCCTATTGTTACGGAATAAGAAAACAAAATGTTAAATAAAGAAAAACCTACTTATCAGCTCTTGGTCAAAACTTTCCAAGAAGGTAAACATTCCTGATTATTTCACCCTGCTTAACATATAAGCCATGTTCTCATGTAGAGGCAAATATGACTCAATCTCATTATGATACTCTAAGAGATATATAAGCAGGAATAGAGCAATCTAAAGTAAACCCTGAAACTAAGAACGCAGCTTTAGAGATGGGAATGATGAAACCCGTCACAACATCAGATTTGCCTCTCAAAGAGCTCTTCAAAACTGAGCATTTAAAAAGTTACCTAGACTCACTATCAGGCCCCAGTTTACTATGATCTTCATACACATATTGGTTCCTGGCAATATTTAAACTCTTAGGAACAGAAAAGGATAATAATTCACCAAAGTTATAGCTATACCTGTGTGTGGGGGTGTGCTGTACAAAAGAAAATTCATGTCTATCACTTTGATTTAATATTAGAGTACCAAAAGGCATCTGCCCTCTTTTTTGGAACTAAAGAAACCAATGAAGTACTTGCTATATGAAAGATCAACCCCCTCTCCTGCCCCCCAAAAGGATTAAGAATAGTAAGCAGTAAAGGAAGTAGTAAACATCGCTAACACACACACAGACCAATAACTACTTCTAATGAGAATACGAACCTTGTCTTTTTGCCCTCTTGGGACAAGACACAGAATTTAGCAGTCTACGATGAGCCGAGTACCCTTTTATTCTCTACCTACCGCACTGGCTCAGGTGATGATGAACAACACCCCATTTCCCCTTTGCTCGATCTCCTCCCATGCACCCCCATTCCAACCTGGGGAACTGCTCCACCTGCAGCTAGGAGGCTGCTGGATGGTGCTGAGACAGGGCTCCTGGAGAACCAGCCACATGTTCTCAAACACTAGCAAGTTACCAGGCTTTCTTAGTGACTACCCCTCGCAGCTCAGTGACTATGTGCCTAAGCTAGGAGACTAGTTAACCAGCCCCGGCCTCAAACTCCTTGTCTGTGAAGTGAACTAACTTGCTATCTTGCAAAATATCAAGACCTTGCCATTTTAGGAATTCCACATCCATCTTCCCAAGGTTCTGAGGACTTTCTGAAAAGTGATTTTTATGTATCTAGTGGCTTTTTAGCCTTTCTTTATGTCTATATAATTAATTATTAAAAGAAATATATGTGACCAAAAGAAACAATAGGAACAAAGGGACCACACATTTTCGGCAATTTCTTTATTCATTCCTAAGTGTTCACACTATTAGATGAGGAATAAAGGAAACTAGGGAAACTAGTTGCATAAACCCCAGATTATGCAAATTCGCAGCATCAAAAGCTTTTGCCTGCTGCACTAAGAAGGAAGGCAGACACAGGACTGCATGAGTCTGGGGTCCTACCCACCTCCTGGCTGCTCGTGGTCTCCATCTGTGCAAAGGAGCATGGCAATTGGCAGGCCTGTGTTCTTGGATCTTCCAGCCACAAATACAATTTCCCCAAAGGTTTCAATTTCTTGAAATACAGAGTTTGACTTAAATGCAGGATCAACGAGGAGAAGCATATATCTCAACAGTCAACCAAAGCATTCTTTAAAATCTCTACTTAAATCAGAATTATGCGGCTTGTCTCTTACATTCCTGTAATCAATTATTTCTCAGTATTTCTTTTTATGCTTCTTGGATTTGGCACTCACTTCCTTTCTGATCATATCCTCATTTAAAAACCACAAACATCTTCAAGTTACCATTAAACTATTTTTAAACCCTGCAATTCACAGGAAGAGTTAGAAGTGCAGAGCCTTAACATGTATTAACTAGTAATTATAAAATATATCAAGTAACAATATCAAGCTTAACAGGCAATCAGACTTTAAGCTAATGCAGGACAAAAAAAAAGTGGGAACAAAAAGTATTTTTCACAAATCTCATCTACTTTGCTCCATAGGAAAGAAGCACTAGACTTAGAGGTTTAGAAGGATGTAAAAGATAAAGCTTGCAGATTTAACATACTCTACCTCTTTTGGGTTCAGTTCTTCGTAAGTAAAAGAAGTTAGAACTCAAGGGCTTTCCACATAACAACATCCTAAATATATGATTCTAGGATCTGCTTTCTCTTGGAAATTTTTCATCAGTTAGAAAATAGCAGATTAGAGTGGCAAAGATGCTACGAGAAATGGCAGGAAGAGTGGTGGGTGCAGGAAGACCCCCGGCTCCCAGTAGGCGGTACCCTGGGCGGCTGACATGGAGGGGTGACCATCCGTACACTTGACTATGTCCAACTAACGCAAGGGAAGTGCCGATAACAGAAGCCCGGGCAACAGAGGTGGACCCTGTATGATCCGCACATGATTGTAGTAAGGAGAAATGGTAATTGCACACATTTTGGAAAAGCTTGCATCGAAATGCATGAAATTTAGTTTAAAAATAGAGAGCCATAAATATTATCTGGAAAATCCACCCCCTACGACTCGCAACTATAGTTACCTGAAACCTGGCACGGGTTCTTGATTTTATTTTTCTTATTTCTACAGCTTTCTACCTGCCTGCAGATTGCGGTTTTCTGGTTTATCATGTTCTGCTCACCCACAGGACTGAGGCGGTTCCATTGATGAGATGGACAAATGCTCAGCTCAGCGTCTGACACCCGGTCCTGTAGACCCCGGTTACCAACCTGTCCTCTTGGCGATCCCCCAGCCGGCGTGGAGGCAGGGAGGAAGGAAAGCTGGCCCAGGCACAGTCTCCCCGCGCTGATAACATCTCTCCCTGGGGCAGTCCAATGCATACTGTTCGCTCATCCACAGGGTCTGAGAAGGAAATAACGATGGCCTCTTTCTTAAATCGGTGTGAGGTGGAAGCCTGGAATATGAAACATGGGACCTACGGTCAGGTCACGCCCGATTCAGCTCCGGGAAGATGTGAAATCATCAACCTCTTCCGGCCACAAGAACAGTGAGCCACGTGCCCATGGCGTGGCTGGCTGGAACTCACTGCTGCCGGAGCGTGCGATTCTGTGGGGCCAGCGGGAGCTGGAAGGCCGAAGAGGGAAAAGTACAAAGTAAAACAATTCCGGTGAGATCTAAGAGAAGCAGGGTGTGAAATATTTGCCTCAACAAATTTGCATATTTAGAGAGTTTAAATCCTATGTGTCCTGGGGATTTAGCTCAGTGGTTAGAGTGCCTGCCTAGCAAACACAAGGCCCTGAGTTAGAGCCCAGGCAGCAAAAAAAAAGAAAAAAAAATCCTACATGTATGATTCTACAGGAATAATAAAGCAATCAAAAAGCAAATTAAACATCTGAAGTCAACTGAAACATTCTTTAAATGGTGTTTTTCCACTACAGGAATTTCTACTAATAGGCTTGTTAAGACCTTTGAGTACTGCACTTTAAAAGGACTTCATTGAGGTGAAAAACAGTCACAATGTCATTAGTTCCTAGCCTTGCCTTGAATTATATAATAAAAAAGTAAATATCATGCACACACACACACACACACACACACACACACCCTCTTTTCCTGAGGCGTAGCAACTTGAAATCCAAAATATCACTATGTAGAAGGAAAACAACATAATCTGAACAATGAGGGAATTATAGAAGCTATGGGATGCCAACCACCTCACTTTAAAAAATTAAGTATAAAAATATAAAGTATAAAATACAGTAGGTTCCTTCTAGTCTACGCAGCGTAGCTTAGGTTACCACTAAGCCAATAACTAACCCACATGCCCAAAATATTAAAATAAAATGTATTTGGTACGCAAATCCATTGCAGGATGGTTGCTGCTTAGACATAATTTTTTAAAACTTTATAAAAGCACAAGTTAGACCTGTCCATAAACAACTATGTCTTTGGGCACAGTGACCTAACCCCATAATCCCACACTCTGAAAGGTTGAGGCTGAGGCTGAGGCTGAGGCAGGAGGATCATGAGTTTAAGACTAGCCTGGGC
>PVJO010007640.1:0-80477 GCA_004026905.1 Hystrix cristata
TCATGTATTTGAAAATATATTTACTGTAATTATATAACTGTCTTTTAAAAGTGTTTTAGGTGAATTCTTCTACAATAAATCCTTAAAGCCTGCAGAGCTCCGAGCTATAAAAGTGTGTGTGCAAATGCATATGTATCCATGGGCCCACATGTGCAGTTTTATTTTGGGGGATACCTCTTGTGTTAGTATTTCTTACTGCTAAGACTTGTTCATGAGTATTAGCATAAATATTTTGGGACTTCCAAAAGAAGGACACTTCAGTTTTACTACACAGATCATGAATTCTTTTATAGTTTCTCTTCTTTTACCAGATTGATTTTCTATGTCATTTCTTTTTGGCATATATAAGGCATACTCCTTCATCACACAATTGATATTTACATTCTCTTGTTAGCTTTTATGGAGTTTATGGTTACATATTTTTGAATTAAATCTATATTGTCCTAGCATGTTGCTTGCATGTGATATTTTGTCTACCTTAGCCTGGTAAAAAACAAAGTTTTTTTTTAATCTAACAGAAATATGGAAAGTTAAAGTAAATGCTGTGCACACAGATGTTACTGATATGCAATAAAAGGATTAAAAACAGATCAGATTTTATATTACAGCAAATTCTGAAGATCTCATATGTTTAGATTATCGTCTTACTGTTTATTTTCTGTAAATAATTTTTTATTGCAATACTGCTATCTTCATTAAGTAGATGGTTGCTTTTATGCTATAATGACAAATTCAAATACTTGCAACACAAATGTGGAACCCAACATCTAGAATATTTACTATCTGGCTCTTTACAGAAAATGTTTGTGGGTTCCTAGTTTATGTGACAACAATGATTAAAGCCTCTGCAGAAATATAGTTAATATGTGTACTATCTACTATTGCTGAAGTATTCTGATATTCACATATGATAATGTATTTAAGAATGTATTTTAATTTTAATATTTAATACAAGGAAAATATTGAGACTAACATTCTGAGATTTTCTGTGAATGGCCCCGTCACCATCACATTGAGTAAGGCAAGAACCAAGGACTCATCTTTTGTCTTTAGAGATCTTCACTGTGATATACTTGCTATATTATTAATTTTCATTTGTTTAAATCTGGCTTTGATGTTCTCTGTCAAGAAAAGTATTTTCTATACATTCTGGAAAAGGCATAACAATTCACTCTTCAAAATTTCCCTTCTTCATTCTCTATTTTTTATTTAGGATCTCAACTTATCCTAGTGATCTTGTCTTTGTCATATTTTCCATTCCATATTCTCTCTGACCCATATAGATATTCCACTTACAATTCAAAATTTTCTTTGCTGCTGGACCCAGTGAAGAGCCCCTCCCTGCTGCCTTGTAATAAGTTGGAAAGTTTTTTTTTTTTTTTTTTTTTGGTGCTGGGGCTCGAACTTGGGGCCTTGTGCAAGGCAAGCACTCTAACCACTGAGCTAAATCCCCAGGCCCTGGTAGCTGTAATAAGATACCTGAAATAAACAACTTAGAGGATGAAAGATTTATTTTAGCTCACTGTTTCAGAAGTTTCAGTCCATGATTGGCTCCTTTGCTTTTAGGCCTGGGGGAGATAGAAACATCATGGTGGAAGGGCAAAGTTGAGGAAAGCTACTCATCTCATGGAAGCCAGGAAGCAGAGAGAGTGATGAGAAGAGCCAGAGCAGAAAGGGGCAGGGCAGGATATGCCCTCAGAGACATATTTCCTTCAACAGGGTCCATTCCTAAAATCCCATTCAGCCATGAACATATCAATGGGTTAATCTATCCATAACGTTATTGCCTTCTTGATCCCATCACCAGTGTATGCCCCACCTCTGAGCACTGCTACACTGAGGATCGATCCCTCAGTACATACATCGTTGGGAGACACTTTATACTTAAAAACACAGTATCTTCCTTTACTACCTGAGTTTCTTGGTACTCAAGATCCAAACCTCAGTTTAAGCACTCCCTCCTTCAAGAAGTCTTCTCTGACCCTCTATTACTGGCTTAGGATTTTCTGGTCTTTTGATTACTTTGTTTTTACAGCTTGTAACAATATGATCAACACTATGATGAGTGTTTTAATATCCAGTCCCCCCATCCAACCCTAGACTGTAAGCCCCTTGAAAACTGATGATCAGGAGCACTGTTTGCTTTGATCCATGATCTATCTCCCAAATAAGGAAATTTGCGATGAGACTGATTTCCCTCATGTTAATTAAAGGAAGATTCCACTGATAATGAGTTAATAATATCATACAGTGTGCAAAACCTTGAGTATTTGTATATAAAATATCAAATTTAAAACTTTTGTATTTTACTCTGAGTTTGGTTAATAATGCAATTTGACAAAATTCATACATATTTCATATTATTCTTGAGAGAAATTGAAAAAATAAAGAACTAAGAGTACTGTTTAATGAGAAAATTTAGAAAAGCAGTGTCGCCCTATTAGACAGAACAAAAGTGTATTATCACATAGATATACACCAATGGATTCACAGGCCATCTGTTCTGCCATCGAAAGCTAATTAAATAAAAACAAATTTGAGCAATTAAGAAACAGACATCAGCCTGAAGTCTGAATCAAGAATGATTTGACAATAAAAACTATAGCTATTATAAATGCACTTAATTAGGAAGTACCTGAATAAAAGTCTATAAGTCATTAAAGTAGTATTGAAGGAGTGAAATGGATATTAGTGGAAAAATCACCAATTGGTGACTGTCACTTGTAGCATTCTATTACAGTAATTCATTACATCTAAAAGAGTAGCATTGAATGTTAATAATTAAAAAAAAACTCTTAATATATTTTGGCTATTAACTACTGACATATGTATTTGAAAAGTAGAAAAGCAGACAAGAAATTTATTTATTATATGTTGGATACTTAGTTTTTATTCTTGGACTAATCCTCATGATAATACAAGAATAATCAAATCCATGTCAATTATTTAGTTTACAATGAAATAAGACTTACTTATACCTCTGTTGATAACAGGTAAGTGTGGAGATAAAGTACTTTTCACTTAGCACAGTATTCTTCATGTGTGTATGTTTAAAGATTACAAAGTACTTTCATACACGTGTATCATTTGACCTTTTAAAAATCTTTTGAATTGGTAAAATAGATTGGATTAGCCTTATTTGACAGAAGAATAAATTGAGATATAGATTAGATCATGGGTTCAAATTTACGTAGATGGATTTCAATTTGGCAGTTCCAGCTCCTAAGTGCCTTCCTACTTTATTATGCATTTTTGGTTTTTATCAGATAATTAGGTTCATTATATAGGTATTTATTTATGATTTATTTTTATGATATTGGGGATGGAACCCAGGGCTTTTTAAAAAAGTTTTTTAAAATATAATCTCATTAGTTTGCTAGGTTTCCCAGGCTGGGCTTAAACTTACAATCCTCCCGCCCAGTTTTCTGGTGTTCTGCAATTGCTGGTGTGCATCCCCACACCCAGCAGCATCTTTATACATTTAATCTTGATAGTTAGTAATACTCACCTGGGTAATAGTATGGAAGGATTTTTTTTTTCCTTTAAGAATGAATCTCTTAGCTAATTAGAAACTGCTGGATCTATACTGTCACAAATTCTTGAAGGAATAGTGATAGTTCTTTTACCAAAAATCTAGTTTAAGAACAGAGAGTTGTCAGTGTAGGAGATGCTTCATCAAACATTTCTGAAATTGTAGTGTATCGAGGCAAATAAGAAGATAAAAGTCTTACCTGATCTACTCCCCTGATAATGAGCAACACTGGTTGTTGGTTTGTATATTATTATAACAAATAGTTCTACTATAAAGGCAATTCCTGGGAATGTGACTTCTTCTCCAAGGACCTCTTGTGAAAATTTACACAGTGTAGTTTTAGGATACTGCTGTGGTCAATCTTTAAATATGCACAAGATTATTTAAAAATGTTTGGACATCATAAAAGAAATATAAAATATCAAAATCTAATAATAATAATGTGAACTTTTGCCATGTTAGTTTATTATACATAAATATCAAATTCTATCAAATGTTATTCTACTTATGTAACATACAGAATAATCTTATATCTGTGCCAATTTGGATGTTTAAAATTTAATTCAGAATTAACATTTTAAAGTTTGCTCAATATTTGATCCTGAAAACAAACAGCGCTGTTATGGATCATACCGACCCACGATGGGAAAAATGAGCAATGATGTTGTCACCCAGCCCAGGCAAGTGTCTTCTCTGTGCCTGTAACTGAGCCCGAGGCTTCGGTTTATAATGGCTTCTGGCCGGTCAGCCAAAGGGAGGTTTGATGAAAGAGAATAGCCTCATATTACAGAAAAACATGGGAAGATACTTTGTTTTCCTCAGTTTTCTGTCTCTCTTCCTTCAATTTTTCTCTCTCTTAATTAATCTGCCCATTGTATCTACATCCTAGTGTTATAGTTAACTGATTGTGTCAATTTGAGTAAGAAACACCCAACTAAATTGAATCAGCATAGTTCTAGGTGTGGGAGACCTACCCCAGGTTCTTGTTGCCACCCTTGTTGCCAGAATGATATATAAGGAAATGAAAATGGAAGGCTTGCTTTTGTTTCTTCAGAGGAGCTCCAGTCTTCACCTTCACCTCAGGCATTGTCTCCTGGCTTCAGGTGTGAATTCTTCAACCTTCCAGAATAGACCCTTTAGCCTTCCATCTCAGACCCTTCAGCTTCATGTTACAGACTCGCCTGGGACTCTATAGTGCGCCCAGGGCCTTTGACTGGATCCTTTGGATTGCCAGTGTATAGGCAGGTATTTTGCACTCTTCCACATCTGACTCTGTGGATGGTCACCATAAATGAATCTTGTGAATTCTTATATATTTGTATATCTGGCATTATATCTGTCTTTCTAATAAGCATTAAGTGACACACGTAAAATCTCAGAAAGCCATTACCTCTTTCCTCTGTCAGGGTATACTATAGCTGTTGATTTGCCATGGGATTCCAATCATGTTTGTGTTTCCTTTCTTGTAGCAAGAGCACATGAAAGTAGGAAGTTGAGAGTAAAGGAAATTTTAAAAGGAAATGTACTGCATTCAGGGAAGTATAACACTCAGAAACAAAGCAGTATGATTTGAGACAGGGAGTGGAGATGATGTGGTAGCCATACATACAGTAGATTGTCATGTACTGATTTAATTTAATTCGTAAGAACTCCAGGGTATGGAATGAAAGACATTCTTTTTAATTCTAGCAGAAAAGACACTGGGAATTGAGCCAAGAGCTGTGAATTGCAATTTACTTTTCATATAAAGATCTAAAAAGAATATTGGATTTACAATCAAATGGACAGTAGTGGGGCCAAGAACATCCCACTGATTAGTGGCACTGTAAATACAATAGATCTTCACTTGTAAAATGAGGAAAACAAAGCAAACTCCGTTCTATTAAAATATAAATGACATAAAGAGAAATGGAAGCTAAAACATCGTTCTGAAAGATAATTTGAAAAGATTCTTAAGCAGATGATTTATTAAAGAGACCCAAAGAAGATGTTGAAATATTTCAGCTTGAATTAAAACCCAAATTTAACAAAAGATGCTGTTTATGTATACCTTTGCAGTGAGTATGGAGAATAAATGAAGTTAGAGTGAAATGTAAGGTGAATGGGCTGAAAATAAAATGAGATACATAGACCAAACACTGAAAGGTTAAAAAGCTGATCATAAATAGTAGATAGTCAATTGTAATGCAAAATATGAAAATATGTTTAAATTTGGATCAAAGGTAGTAAAGATAAAAACTACTATTTCAGCAATAAAATCATTCATGTATTATACAAAATTGAGGCATCATTCCTGAAAATAAAGGAAAAAGACAAAGTGATTTAAAAAACTGTTGGAGAAAAAGTGAAGTAATGTATATGGAAGTTATACAATGGAAATTTAAAATTTGTGTTTAAATTGTCTCAAAGAAAAAACCAAAACATTTGGAAAGGAAATAATAAAGCATTTCTGGGGAAGAAGAAGGGACTGCTAAAAATTTCCACAACTGATATAACTATGAGGTTTTAACAGAAAGGTACAAAGTATTCCCAGAAAATAAAATTAAAAGGAGTCACCCAAAGCAAGAATCCTATAAGCATCCAGACAATGAAGCAGGTTATGGACATGAGTTAGTTTCAGACTTCTTCACTGAAATATTAATCACATAAAAGCAATTGAACAATGTCCTTAAATTTTGATGTGGTAAATATGAGACCTAAAATATAGACCAAATAGTTGATGGAATGAGATGTTTAATGAAATAATAATTTAATAATAATCATTTACTTGTAAAACCAAATCTTCTAAAATGAACAGTTTTAAAATGGCAGAGAAGTATAAGCTTGGTAATTGTCTTGCCTTTTGTGAACAGATAATAAAGAAATGAAAAGCAATAATTTCATGAAATAGAGAATGATTGATTAATGGAGGTTATCATGAAAACAAAAAGCAAATGCTTAAGAATTTCAAACTAGGGTACTTACTTCCAAATCCCTGACCACCAGCCAAAAATGACAGAAAAAGAAAAACAAATCAACAAAACAACAAAACAACTACAAAGAGGCAAACTCCAGAAACCATAAAACAAGGTTCATTTATGAGAACAAGTATGAAAGTATTAAATTCTTCTATTGGAAGAAAAAGATAATTGAATTTGGCTTACAATCCAATATATAAGTATATAAGCCACACACAGAGAAAATAATAAAGATAAAATTATGCTTACTATACAAATTAAAGAATGAAAACAATTTATCCAGCAATGTACAAAAAATCCAGAGCAGTAGGAAACTATTTCAGATAAAGTAGAAAGCAAACATACTGGGTAATGTGAAAAAGATCTTTTCATTACAATATATATAAACTCCTAGCAAATTTGTAGTAAAAGAAAAAGAATAAAAATATAAATGAAAATAAAATTTGACAAGGAATAATGTGAGCAACCTTGTGCCACCAGATATTAAAATATTCTGTATTTCAATGAATATATGAATCATTGATTGTAATATGTACTGTTGTTTTAGTTACTACTAAAAAGAGAAAGATAACACCTCTACTTTTCTGAATCATTCTGTAAGAATTGTTCTTATTTCAGCAAATATTAGTACATGAAAAATTATACATCTTAGAACTGATGAAGTACAGTATTATAAAGCTTTCATAATTACATAGCATCAGACTAGGCACAAAATATAAAAACATAAATGGAACAACACATAAATGTAATAAATTTTACATGAATAAAAGACTAATAAACTATAGAAGGTCTAAATATATGATATCCTAAAACAAGGACAACAAACTTACTGGAAAAATAAAGAATACTTAATAAATATTATGAGGTAAAAGAATACATTGTGATAGAAATGTTAAGTTAGTGTTCATTGGATGGATGTATTTGGCTGGTTATAAAAGTAATATAATAAAACAGATAACATAAAAGTGAACATTTAAATAACATTGGGTGGTTAGGACTAATTACTACACAGTGGGGAATAATTGTGAAGAAGAAAACAGATTCGGTTATGTGAAAACTTAAGATTTCTAAGCATAGGAAATGTAACAAGATTAAGAAAAAAATTAGGTTAAGCTATATAATATGGTAATTTTTGTAGATAATATGGTCAAGTATTGGCAATCTATGAGTTAAATAGGTGAAAGTTTAAATAATATGAAAATTAAATTTCATATTGTTGATTTTTTAAAAATCTATAAATCAATATCAATACAACAGCCTAAGTGGAAAAATAGGTGAAGAACAACAGTGTAAGGTAGTTTATAGGATAGTAGACATGAACAATAAACAGAATTTCAACTTTGCATGTATTTCAGATAAGAAAAATTAGGAGATAATGTAAAAAAGCAATAACTGTGGCTACATATGGGTTTCAGGACTATGAGTGACTCTAATTTGTGGGTTTTGGGATATTGTTTTGTTTCATCTGTAGTTTACTATATTTGGGAATATTCCCAAATGAACATGTGCTGTTCTTCACCATAAGGAATGTATGTGTACGTGCCTGTGTCTGTGTGTAGTGACCAGGAAAGGAGCAGGTAGCACTCAGCAGAAGGAACAGAGTATGTGCAACCTTTCTGTTGATTGTGGTAAGGATGCACTGCCTTTCTGAAATACGTACTTTGACAGAACAGGGAGTGGTCTGGAGATGAGAGTGCCTTGGCACGGGCTTGACACAAGTTCAGTGTAGTGACACTGGAGGAAGGTATCAGTGAATCATGCCTGAAGACGTGTAGGGAGAAAAAATGTGTTCAATTATATACCTAAAGTGAACGTGCTGGGCCTCAATGTCATGGGCCATCTCTATTTGTATGCATGTGTGTGTGTCTTTCACACTGCTTCTTATATGGTTGATTGAAAGTAAATCACATTTATTCTGATGATTACAATCTTACATGAGAAAATGAAACTTTTACTAAAGAAAATTAAATGGTGAAATGGCTGACACATCACAACTCTTAGTGGTTTCAGTTCCTTCATCTATGTATCTTCATATCATCCAAGAAATCAAAATAACATCTAGATCCATGGTTCTTAAAATGTTATCCCTGCCAAGAGTCACATTAGATGATTTTGTCAGAAATACAAATTCCCAGAACCTACCTACACTAACTGAATAAGAAAGATTGAAGAAGCCTCACTAAAGACTTTGATTTTTCATGCTAAAGGAGCAGGCTTAGATTCAGCAAATTGGTTTCCGGACTTTCATACCATATGTTATATGATATAATTTGTAATATACACAACCCAAAGTGGAAAAAATACCATATTTCTTTGGATTCTCCAAGACAACAAATGATAATCTCAAATTCATATCATTTAAAGACTACTTTATGGAGCCCTGGCCTGGTAGATGTTACCTATGCAACCAAAGCTTCAACTTGTCCAGGTGAAATTTGTTAGCTTACCAAGACCTCTAAGAAGTTACACAGTAAAGGAAGTTTATTTGACTAAGATTATTTAATTTTTCCATGTAGTGACTAAAAATGTCATTCAGAGTACTGTTCCATGGGGAATATTTTGACTCCATCTTTTCCATGTCTAGTACAAGTTTCATTTTTCCATGTAAAATGTTAATGATTAGAATATGTGTGATTTGCTTTAAATCAACCATATGAGAAGTGGAATGAAAAGACCTCCCCACACACACATACAAAGATGGATCATATATTACAAGTTTGTATTTTGGATTGACAGAAATATTGCAGAAATAATACTGAGAATTCCCATATATGCTGTGTCCAATTTTCTCTATTATGAATATTTTACATAATTATAGTTCATTTATTTCAATTAATGAATCAGTATTAATACATATTAATAATGTTAACAGTAATTAAAGTTTACACTTTTTTTAGATTTCCTATGCTTTCAATCAGTGACTTTTCTCTGTTCCACGATCCATCCTGGGTGATATGCCACATTCAATAGTCATGAGTATTACCAATTATTTTTAAGACTATAAAAATTTTCTCTTTTCTCTCTCATTATTTGTCTATTTCCTTTCTTCCTTCTTTTTAAACTTCTCTTTCTTCTCTTTTCTCGTCTGGTATAAAATTTACTTGGAACAATTTTTGTGGGTCACATCAGGTCTGCTCAGCACTGTGAGTCTTTGGGAAGCTTGACTCAATTTTATAAATATCAATTGCCACATTTTAGAGTCAATTCCACACACTCCCCTGTTTCAGAGACTTGCAGGAAAAAAAGGTGAGCTATTTTAACTAAAAATACTTTACCGAAAAGCATTTTGCAAACTCTAAAACACAACTCAAATATAAAGATTATCATTGTTGTCAAAGGTCAGAGCTGTAAAGGCAATGTACCGGTTATTCTATTGATACTAATTACTTCACCCATGGTAAAGAGCAATAGGCAGGGTTAAATTTGAATTGTAAAGACTTTATACAGGCAGAAGCTGCTAACGATGTTTTATACTTCAAAGCGAACTGAATAATCATGGGATATTTCCTGCCCAAATAAAATATAAGCAGATAAATCTGTCTTTTATTTAGAATATATCATGATGAATGGTAGAATTATATCCACATGGGCATTTTCCCATGGATAGACATTGTTTTGAGCCAACACAAACTTCTTCTACATCCATCAGCATTTTAAAGTTTTATCTATTTTCCACGTGGAATGCAAGTAACATAAATATTGATTGGAAAAGCCCCTGATATGACTCTGAAAGTGAAAAACTTCACATATGCTTGTAAATAATTTGGAAAATCAGGTGGGCCTCCATCAGAATTAGTATGATGTTTGTGTCATTTTTTTCCTTCCCTCTTTGGAGTCTGGATTATCTCTCTTCTTCTGGGGGATCTTTCCCATATCACAAATTAGAGACTGTTCTGCACAAAGTGAGTGATTGATTTAAGTAAATTCTGTAAAGACTCTGAGCCATTTTCTTTTATCTCTGAAACTTTTTAAAATTTTTATTAGTACACGTTTGTAAGACGTAATGTTTACATTCCTTAAGGGAAATCGGTACATGTATATAATACACCTTCCTTTTTTCATTCCTTTTCCTTCTTCTCCCTTCCTCCTCCCTCTATTTCTTGATCTTTTTCCGTTTTCTTATTTAATGTCCAGGTGAGGCCATTTTATGTTTTGCAAAAACACTTCTCTGTGGCATTTCAGTCATTTTCTAGTTGATTCTGCTAACTAACTATGAGGACTTTTCAGATGCTCTAGGGCAGCTCCCATCCAATAGGGTTTTCTGTGATGATAAAAATGCCCATGTGTATTGTCCAGTAGCAGTCACATGTGACTACTGGGCACATAAAATGTGGCTAGTAAAACTGAGGAACGTACTTATTAAATTTTAAAAATGAAATGATTTAAAGTTAACTTCAGATAAGCACATATCACTGGTAGGTACTACACTGGACAGCTCAGACCTAGAGAGTTCTTTTACTTGATGCTTTTAATACTTAAAAACAACATAGACAATCTAAATTATTTTTTGTTAAAGTCTAGCTACCTAATTTTTTTTTTTAATTTTGAGATAGATTTTCACTAAATTTTCCAGGTTTGGCTTGGAATTGGAATCCTCCTACCTTAGCTTCCTCAGTGCTGGAATTACAGATATGTGTCACTACACCTGGTGAATTCTTGTTGTTTTTGGAAAATCATCCTAGAAGAGAATGCGCAAAAATTTGAGAACAGCTTTCCTGATTTTTTAAATCGGTAAAATAATCACATTAGAAATTCGGATATCACTCTCCTTTGTTCTTAAATTGGATTTGGTTTAATATGTATTATTCACTCTCATGATGTAGTCTGCACAGTAATCAACCACAACTTGATATAAATTAGATAAGGTTGCATCACACATATATAACCTACATGTGCTTATGTGGGCAAGTGTACTAGATTAGATGACAACTATATACTTGTGATCAAAGTAGAATTAGTGCAATCTTTAGGCACCTCATTTCAGTCCTCAAGACTTCTTTTTAATTTCTAATCTATGACTAATTTGATGAAAGAATGTCTCAAGGCCATTTTATCTCTCTAGTACAGGGGCTTGATTGGTTCATTCCACTAATTGTGACTCGTTAGTCCTTACTGAGATTCAGCACAGTATAATGCATCCTTTACATAGTTACAGTCACTAAATATCCACAGTTTGCTGCATTGCAGTTCTGGTGTTAAATTGTTCTGTATCACCGCCTCACAACAACCCTGAAGACAGGCAACTGCTATTATTTTCTTTTCCCAGATGAGGAAACTAAGGTGACCCAAAGGAAAGCAACACTGTTAAGCTTTGAACCCAGGCAGCTGGACACCATTCTGCTCACTCATGATTCCACAATGTTGTCACAAGCTGGGGGAAGAAATTCGTTTCCCCGGTGGTTGAAGTACTTTCTGTCTTTGGATGGACTTGACTCATTAAATCAATGGTGTTTGCACAACACTCTTGCTAATATTTAAATAGGCACTTTAAAAGAAAATAGAAACATGAAAACAAATACGTGCTTAAAGGCTGCCTCCTTTCCTGGCAGCAGTGCCCAGGAGGTAGCAGGTTTTGAAAATGAGTCTCCAGTGAAGGGGCTGACATATCTTCACAAGTCTAATTTATTCTGAATTGTTCTCAGTTGCTTTCTATTTGAGAAGATGGCAGCACTCCCAGTGGTGCCAAAATAGGCCATATCATGGGTGGTTTAGAAAATAAAGTCATTAGATACAGGGAATTCAGCAGTGGAAAAGTAATGAAGGTGGTAGTAGCTGTAGCTAACATCAATTAAATGCTTACTCTCTATGCCAGATACTTGTTCTTGGCAGTTTACATGATTATTTACATTTTTATATTTTATCCTGGAAATACTTCTGTGAAATAAATATTGTTTTATCCATGTTAGAGTTGAGAAAATGGAGGCATAGAGGATTTCAAGTAACTGGGCAAAAGCCAATCCAGTAGTAAGGGGAGATGCAGGGATTCAAGGCGAGGTAGTCCAACCCACTGACAGTTTTCTCTATGTTGATAATCCTCTGGGATAAAATGCTTTCTGTGTAGGACGTGGGAAGCCTATGTTTATATGGACTTAATTGGCAAGCATATCTGCATTTCTTTTTCCCCAAAAGAGGTCACCCAAGGAAAAAGAGAGCAAAGGAAAATTGCATATGAAGATGAATGTGATTCAGATTTCACTAACAGGAGGTCATAAAGAAACTTGGTCTGTGAAAATTGTTGTGATTTGCTATATATAACAAAATGTTTCACTTTACTAGAAGTCTGAGTATCAATAGTCTTAGAATTTTTAAATAAAATAATTTCTTTTTTTTTTTTTTACTGGAACTCAGTTGGAAGTACAGGAAAGGATAAATTGAGAAATTGCTTTGTTTCCTATTAGAATTTTGATACAATAGCCATGAAAATGTTTCACTTACACAGTAGCACTCACAGGCATTATTTCATAATCCACTTTTTCAGAGACTTCTCATAATTGCATGAAAAGTTTTAAAAACCTCTAGGAATAAAACACTAATTTATTAATAAAATAAAACATTTTGATACATTCCACCAAAGATTTCTATGGGGTACGAACAGAATTACAGTGTTTCAGATATTTCATTGTTGTGTTCTTTCTCAGGACCTCAGCAGAAGAATTCTACATCACCAGACACATAGAGCACCGTAATTAAAAGCGTACACTTCTACATTTAACAAAGTTTAATCTGTTAGGTTAAGGTGCCAGAGAGTGATGTGTTTTTTATTAGTAGTAATCATTTTCCTACAGCTGAGGAAAATGTTGCGGGTTCAAGCTGTACTTTGTGTAGACATATGATTTCACTTAATGGAGTTTTGTGACCATTTCAAAATTGTGAACCATAGCAAGGTAGACAAAATTTACATATTACTAAGCAAAACAACAACAAAAAAACAAAAACATCAGAAAAACAACAACAGTAAAAACTTTAATTCTACTCTTACAAGAATAGAATCCTGAATTGAAATAAGCCAGCATGAACTGTTTCCTTGATGAAAACAAAGCTGGAATTATGGCTGGATCAACAGCAACAGGAGGATAAGAGCCTGAAGGTACTTCACTGCCAGCAGATCGAGGACTCTGAGGTAAATTTAGAAAACTTTAGTTTCGCCCTGTAAGTGAGTCACACAGTAACTTAGTTTTATCTTACAATTGGGAGCAGTAATAGCCTTATAACTGTCATCATTAGAGGAATATGGAAAACAAGTCTTGTTGATAATAGCTATTCTTTCTGGAGTGAGATGGAATCTCAGGGTTGTTTTAATTTGCATCTCTTGACCAGTGATGTTGAACATTGTTTTAAATATTTATTTGCTGTTTCTACTCCTTCATCTGAGTGTCTATTCATTTCAGTTGCCCACTTTTGGATTAGGTCTTTTAATTTGGGGGATCTGATTTTTTTGAGTTCTTTATATATTCCAGATGTCAATCCTTTGTCAGAGGAATAGCTGGCAAAAATCTTTTCCCACTGTGTGGATTGTCTCTTTGCTCTGTTGGTGGTTTCTTTTGCTCTGCAGGAGCTTTTTAATGAGATGAGATCCCAGTTGTTGATTCTTTGTGATATTTTCTGGGCAACTGGGGATTTGTTCATAAAGTGTTTGTCTACACCTATCCCTTCAAGAGGTCTACGTATTCTATCTTCTAACAGATTTAGTGTTTCTGTGTTAATATTTAGATCTTTGATCCTGTGCAGATAAAAGTATTTTGAAAATTACAAGACAGGCATATCATCACATTTTGTAACCGAAGAAGGATAAGGCCAGTATCTATAGATCCCAACAAAGTCTACACATACAAGAGGCAAGAGAGAAGAAGAATCATACCTTCTTTAATTCAGGTTGTTTCTCAAAGGAGTACCCACCCTTAAAATTGACACCTAGACATGCTCATCTATATTATGTCTCTCCTCTTCCCTTCTCCTCTCCTACCTTCCCCATTTCTTCCCTTTCCCCCTCCTTCTTCATTTTCCTGTCCTTCTCTCTGTCCCCATGTTCTTTTATAGGCCAAAATGAAAATAAAAATCCAGACATGATGGGAAAAGCCATTAGTTCAGATATCTGGGAAAGATAATGTGCTTATCAAAGCTGATGTTGAAGCATTTAATTTTTTAGTGTTAAACTCAAAGTTTGAAGTAAAGAATAAATTAAAATTTAAAGATATTGTAAGTGAACTAAATCAACCCAACTCAAAGAGTGCACGATTAAAGAAAACCTCTTTTCTCCTCAAATTAAAATGTCTACATAGACTTCTGGCAGCATCCAATACTCACCCTGCCTACCAGTGTTCTTGTTCAGTATGACAAATATGAATTTAATTTTGAAAAACATCCACATTATGGAATCACTTCCAAAAACCTTGAGTAGTTGCACACTGACTTATGTGATAATCTGTTTCTGATTGTCCTTATCCAGGTTGGCAATTAATAAATACCAGGTTCTTATCTAAAAACAAAACCAAAAAAACCTCATAATTTCCAACAGTTTACATAGGAGAGATTCCCCCTCAACCTCTCTCCCAGAAAGGAACCCTCCCATCAAATTGCTACATATTTGAATTTTTAAAGCAAACACAGAAATGGCCTTTACTCCTGAGGCAGGTCAAGTGAAGCTTCAACTTGATTAGGTTTGGGATCTGCCCCTGTGACTGGTGGTATACACTTCTTGGTCTGTGTTGGTCACAGGGGATGGCCTTGGAGTCCCTCCCCACTTCCTCTCTGCACTGTTCCCCTCTGTGCTTCTTGTCTGCCATGAGCTAAGCTGCTTTGGTCTGGCTTGGCCTTTCGGCTGTGATGTCTGCCAAATTGAAATTAAGGGCAAATTAAACCTCCACTTGTTTAAGTTTAGGGTGTTGAGTTTTGTTCTCAGTGATGATAAAGCTAACACACCATCTATCCTACAAGGTCAGTGAAGTTCTAGTTATCTGTCCACTTAGCGATTCCCACTGTGCCCTGCCTGACAATATAACAGTCTTCTAATGATAGGGATAGTTTAATCATCTGGTCACATTAGACTAATGTAATTAGCTCGCTTATGCATCAAGTGTAGGACATTGTTCTTAACAGTACAAAACACTGTACTAATTCTTATACCATGTTCATACAGGATGGGAATATTTCTACACTAAATCCATGCTATTCACTTACATTTATTCTGCTGGTTTAAACAATGAAAGGCCACAACAAACACCCCCAATGCTCATTTAGATGGCAATTAGACATAAAATTCTATTTGCTGTAGCTATCTAGCTCTGGTGTACGACTTTTGATTGCAGAGCTCATTTGAAATATTAGCTAACTACCTGGAGGCTCTGTGTATCATTTAGGTAACTAACTGTAAGTACAAATGAGAATAAACTCACATATACAGACACACAGAGTCTAAACTAGTGAGTCACATAAATTAACTTTAAGTCTCACAGGTACCTTAATTGTTGTTGTTTATCTCTTTAGCTTGATATTTTGAAAAGAATCTGGATTGTTCGTGGCCAATAATTATTTATATTGAAAATTTCCATTAATACTTATTTTATTTCAGAGTATGATTGCTTATGAAATAGAAAAGCAGTTCCCACAATTTACTCAATGAATTTCAGCTGAAATCCAATCAGTTTATCATGGTACAATACTATATAGGAAAGTTAAAAAGCATAAATTAAGCAAAACATGAAAATTTTAACAGAAAATTATTAGGTTTTCCAGTTTGACTTCAGCATTCAAAAAGACAGAGCAAACGCTGAGCATGAATATTTGGGAGATAAGTAGTTTAGTGTCTTATTAAATAATTTTTTGACCATATAAACAAATATTAATTGATTAATACTTTCTCCAATTTGGTAATGTAACTGCAATGTTTTTATGAAAAGACTATTGCATGTAGTGTAATGATGTACATAATGTGGATAAAATTTTTAAAAATGTTTATTATATTTTCAAAATTGAATTAGACTTGAGTTTCATTTTCAGTAGTCCTGTTACTTAGGATTTCCTTAGGTTATGTTATCTGACTTTGGAAATTTTCAATAAATATAAATAACAACCTATATTTATTGAGCATGAATAAATCTTGTATGCCCATTTTTGTTTTATACTTCATTTCTCTCAAAATAATTCTATGAGATTAGATTCATAGTTTACAGATTAGCAAATTTAAGTTCAAGTAACTGTGTAAGGCCACACAGCTAGTAATTTGAAGATCTTGAATTAGAAGTTACATAATATTCTAAGAATCTGCAAACTTTAAAGCTATTTTATACTGCTTTTGATATACATTAAAGCATATTTTTAGGCAAAGCATTTTGTTTTTACTAAATAGTGCAAATAACTAATACTTTGAAGAATTGGAAAGATTAACTTGGTTTAATGAGAAAAGAATACTACACAAATTTACCTGGTAGGGGAAAAGATGCTTTTGCAATTTAGAAAAAAAATACATAGGATTATTTTTATTTTCTGGCTTTCTCCCATCTTGCTTCTTTAGATGCAGTTGAATGAGGTCATAATTTTCCTCTAGTCTTAAATTCAGTCGGTGAAGCATTTTAATGTTTTTGTCTAATTATAATTTATAACTACTTTATAATGATTTCAACAAGTGAACAACTTAGTTCTACAACTAACTGGCCATCACATCTGGGCATTTTCTTTGTAGATTTCGGACAGATTTGCACCATATTCCCTGCTCTGGGCGCTAAAGTTAACTCAGGGCAGCCAAGATGTACACACTTTGCCGGAGTAACTGATCAGCTCGTTCAGCAGGTGGCGCTCTTTCCTTCTAGCTAGATGTTAAAACAAAGCCCTAAAATAATACCGGGGAAGCTGCTATTGGTACCATTTCTCTTCGGGAAAAATCTGGAATAAATGAGAGGGCCGCTGATTAATACTCAGAATTTCTTTTATTTTTCCTTTAAGAAATTGTGAAAAAATTTGAAAACATCGTATTCAAAAAAATATGACATTTATCGAATTGTCTCTTAAACTAATCTGACATTTTACTTCTCTCTAGTTTATACCATCACTGAGACTAACTCCAAATAGTCATAATAATAATTAAATAAATTATAAAATATATTGGAAGAGTACTGTATAAGTAGATAAACAATTTCAATAGCATCAGTTTTTCAAATAAGAACGAGGCTATTTTCTTTTTAGTGCCTATTATCTTATGCATCCCTGAATGGTCATGTCTCCATGATGAATTGTGTAGTTAGGCAGAAATGCTATCTTTGGTAACAAGCAATCACTATGATAAATAAACATGCTGGTCTGTATGGCCGAGGCAAATGCTTCCCAGGTAACATCTATGTTTTATACATCTTGTATGTCAGTGGATTTTAAAATGCTCCATACATGTGGTGGTCATTTGGCCAATAGCATCAACTTGTTAGAAGTGCAAATACGGACCTCCACCCCAAACTTTCTGAATTCCTGGGGTCGGGGCTCGGGAATCCGTATTAACAAGCTTTCCGAATGATTCTTAAGTATGCTAGAGGTTGAAAGGACTGCAACTGAAGAGTTCAGTGAAGCCAATTAGCATTAATTGGTAACACACACTAGGGTAGAAATACACTTCTCTATGGGATACTGCATCTTTACTTTCTCTATTTTCGGTTGAGGATCAAGCCTAATGTGCAATGCTTAAAATGCTTCTGCTACCTGTTTTGTCAGTGAATGATTATGTGAATCACTTCTCTTTCACTGACCTCTTAGGTTGATCAATGACCTGGATATGCATAAAATAAGCAATCTTATCATCTTTGATTATAAAGAATTTTCTTTTTTGGTAAAACATTCCACCTTAAATCCCTTGGGATGTACATATAGGATAAATTTAGAGTATATCAGTAATTTACAAAAGGCAACTGAAGTGATCTAAATAGATGTCACTCCTCATTCATTGGGATAAATTTAAACCACAGCATTCATTTGCCATATCCAGTCTAATCAAATGAACCCATCAGAATTTGCAGTTTTACTGGATAAGAGTACTTTTGGTAATTTTAAAAGATTATATTTTTTCTCATTCCTTCAAGTATAAAATTAATTTAGTTGTAAGAGTAATATATGGGCAAATATTGTTCTTTCGCTTAAGATTAAATTGAATCACCAATACCATTCTATCGAGCAGCAACTATGTCCATAGTATGATTTTAATTATTATGAAGAAAGCAATTTGAGCTTAGTTTCTATCCTGAAACATAACTCCTACTTGCAATATTGTATATAGGGCTTTCCAATGTTTTGAACATTTCCATCTTGAAGTAAAAGATCTTGGAGGCTTTCCAGTGAAACATAGACTTATGAGGTAGCAAAAACTGGAGGAAAAAAAACCTGTGACTTTATCGCTAGAAACATATAGGAATCTTCTTTATTACCTTGATAAAAAAGAATATGTGCTTGTGCAGATTTTGAATATAAATTAAGCCTATCAGGTATACATAGGCCAGCATTTTATTACATTTACCCTGATAGCATATTGGAAAATATAAAGAGTATCAGTTTACAGAATATGCAATGAAATGTCACATCCAAAAATTTAGGGAAGGGAGATAGTATTACATGCACATCTTTTCCAGAAACTACATATGGATAATTTTTGTCTTGAACAACAATGCACTATATGTCTTAATGTAAAATTATTGAGAAGTGATATGTTAAAAGTCCTGTTAATGAGACTACGTTACACAACTTTTTGTAGGATTAATTTAAAAATCACAAGACACTAAATTCGTAATGGTGCATTT
Source organism: Hystrix cristata (assembly GCA_004026905.1). Classification (NCBI taxonomy): domain Eukaryota; kingdom Metazoa; phylum Chordata; class Mammalia; order Rodentia; family Hystricidae; genus Hystrix; species Hystrix cristata. The sequence goes on from PVJO010007640.1 coordinate 19,260, forward strand.
ATTGCTTGATGGTATATGAAGAAATAAAAATAGAAAATAAAGACATCAAATAACACAATATTAATAGCATACTTATTGACACAGCACATTCCGGAATTTCTGGAATTACAACACATCTTGTTCAAAATGTTGTGAAGTGTCATGTGGTGAAGTTCTTAGTGGACTATTGAAATAGTCTTCAATAACCCCACGAATATGCCAACTTTTGTTTATGAATAGCGAATTTTAGTCACATTAAATAGCACATTTGGAAGTTTAATAGTAAAATCCCTCTAGTTATATTGTGTGAAAGTCAATGAAATTATACATCATTCACTAAAGGAAGTGATATATATATTTAGTTCATAGTTCATTAAGAGAACTGTGCATTTTGTAATCTATCTATTGAGGTATGTGAGCTATGAATACTAAAATTAAAAGCCACCAGAATTGTGAAACAGTTGAGGATGACTCTCAACAGTATATGCATAGGACCAAATGCATGATAGATAATAATATATATTGATAAGAATTCTGACCACACTAAGATCACTTCAATTTGAGCTATGGGAATGTGGACCAGGCAATGAATCATATGGAGCATCTAAAAAGTTAGAGGTAAAAATCCTGATGGGTGGATACTATGAGTCATTGTGCAAAGATTAAGGAGTGTCCAGTCATTGCACTGAAAACTATTTGGTTATCTTTAAAATTGAAAAATGTGGGCAAAGATATGTTAGTTACAATAAGTATACCCATACTTAACGTAGAGGAATCTTGAATCACAAAATTACTTTTTTTCTGGAAACAAAATATTTTCAAGGATTTAGCATCCTACTAACATTACAAAATGCTCATCTGTTCATATACTAATGGAAGTTTTCTTAAGGTTTCCACTATACTTACATCATTATACTTTTAAGAGTGGGGAATATGAGATTACTGAGTTAATGAAGGAAATAAACTATACTGAAAAGTAAGCAAATATTGTTGGATTATTGAGGGGGAAGAAAATGAAATGGGAAGAATTTAGGAGTGTGCACGGGTAAATGTGATTTTGCCTTCCAAAAGGGACTCATTCATTAATCTTTGAATCACACTGATTATGAAAAGTAACCAAAGGTTCATACGTATTAATTATTAGGAAACCAAGAAACATAATAGTACTAGAAAGCAGTTAGGATTGCTAACAGTCAGATCACTGTAAATCATCTCTCACTCTTTTGTTGTTGTAAATAAACATATTTATGCTTTCCCCACCTGACCTCTGTCCCTTCCCTAGCTCCCTCTCTTCCATTCTTCCTCTACTCCTTCCTTCCACTTCTTTTTTTTTCCTCTCTTCCTCCCTCTATTCTTTTTTTTCTTTTTGTACATGTATCTGTGAGGTTAGAATTCAATCTTTTCCTAAGTCTAGAGATAACCACTATATTAAAAGTGATCTGCATTAGTCACATGTATGTTTTTATACTTTCCAATTCATAACTTTAGCTACAAATAATTTTATATTCAAGATAGTTAAGGCATATTTTGAAGCTAGTTAGATTGCAGCATTTTGGATTAATAATAGTGCTATCCTGGCCTCTTAGAATTTACAGTCCTGTGAAACTATGCATTTCAAACTTGTCAAGATCAGAGTATATTTTCTTTTGAGAGTAAAAGAGACAAGAGATAGAGACTGCATTCATAGGGATCCCTTCCTTCCCCATGGTTTGGGAATGAAACAAAGTTTGTACTTACTTTCCCACTTCTCTTCATTTTAAATGTACCTCCAAAGCCGTGATGGTGCGTGTCTGTAATTCCAGCACTAGGGAGGCGAAGGCAGGAGAATCGCTGCAAGTCTGAGACCAAGCAGAGTGGACGAGGGAGCGAGACCCTATCTTGAAAAAAAAGTACCTCCAGCAGAGGTATTTTAACTTTTTTCACTTCTTTGTTCTCTGAACAATCATTGTTTTGTCGCCAAGAAGGTAAAATTAAACTTTGGCTGGCTTACTAATTGGCTTCTCTGAGACCTTTAGAAGCCACTGTCAGTATCACAGAACGTGTACTGACTTACTTTTCTCTCATTATCTCAACTCTCTTCCTTTCCTTCATATGCACATTTTCTGGGATAACCGTTTAGCATGTCATGCTTTTTCAACATAAAAGTTTCAATGTGAAAGTTTATGGTATATTTCATATACTATAACATATTACCACCAAACTTTGGCTTTCTCAGAGAGAGAGCAATCCACGACAAAGCATTTAATATTTTTTTCATGTAGTCATTCAATTAATTCTTCTTATGATCCCCATAATAGTATTTAACGAAATATTTTATGCTTATGAACAGTCTTCTGGTACACATGAGGACACATTTGACTTTGGTATAGAACTATAAATGGAATTGTTAGGAGGAAAGTGAATATTCCACATCACAATATAAAGCCAAGTTGTTCTATAGTGCTGTTTTCCCAATTCACAACTTCCTCTAGCAGTAGAATGACTACTTATTAATACTCGTCCTTAACAATGTAGTGCATCTCAAGTGAAATCTGCCTTGATTTGCATTACCGCGACTATGAATGGAGCTGGGCCTGCTTTCATGTGCTACCTCTTTACTCATATTTATGCCCTTCCGTGTCTTCTACTTCTGCCGGTGACATCTGCCATTTCCCTGTTGGGTTTTGTTTTCCTCACTGACTTGGAGTTCTTCAAATATTCAGTCCTTTTCTCCTGAGATATGTTGTAAATGTCTTCACTTGGTTGTTAAATATATTATGCTTTTGATGAAGTATGGTATATTTTAATGAAGAAAGTGTATTTACGTACCCAATTTGCTCTATGTATCATTCAAGAAATCTTTCCCTAGCTCAAGATCATCAAGCTTTTCATAGAGGTTTAGTTGACCTTTTATATCCCATACGAAGTAAGTGATCTGAAATTTATTTTTCATATTGTTGAAGTAAAAATTCAGTCACTCTGTCCCTTTTGTCCCCTTAGTATCATCATTACTCGTTGATATGCTGTACCATTTCTGTCATTTTGTTTCCAAATACTTGTGGGTCTATTTCTAGAGTCTTTATTTTGCTCATTTGGTCAATTTTTATTTCCCTGCAGAAATACAAAACATCTTAATTTCTAATGGTTTTTAAGAAGACTTAATTGATGGGGCAAATCTTTTGCCTTATATTTTTTCTGTAAAATTGCATTGGTTTATCTTCATCCTTTCCTTATTCATATAAATCTATGAACTTATTCATAAAAAATCCAGTTTAAGAAACATTCCTTTGATATATAATTTCATTTGAAGATATTGAATACTAGGATTAGTGAAGACATAATGTCTCAATTTTTACTTAGGTTTTTTAATGTATATAAAGAAAGTGTTTTGAGAATTATAAACAATTTTACACAATGGTTAGGTGAAGCATGAAAAAATATTTTGGATTTTTTTCTTTATTTTAAAATTGTCTTTTAATGACATAAAAACATGAAATTGGACATATTAGTGGGATATCACGCAATGGTTGAATACCAACTATATATTGCAAAATGTTTAAATTAGGTTAAACATATTTATCTTCTCAAATACTTGTAACTTCTATATGACAAAACTTTCAAACTTTTTCTTCTAGCTTTTTGGAATGTGTAATACATTATTGTTATCTTTAGTCACTCTATCGTGCAATAGTACACCGGGATTTCTTACTCCTATCTAACTGTACCCATTTGGTATCCATTGGTCAGTCTTTGACTATCTCTCTCATAACGATTTAGATCTGCAATGGCTCCCAAATGTTCATTTGTTCAGAAGTGGGGCTTTTGAAAGGTGATTGGATTGTAGAACTGCTACGATCATCAGTGGATGAGTCCAGTGGGTCACTGGCAGAATGACCTGGAAGGGTGTATTCTGGTTCCCATCGCCTCCCTGCTTCATGGCTGTAATGAACTGAGTGACTTTCCCCTGCCAAGCCCTTCCTCCATGTGGTTTCTCTCTTGGAGCAAATTCACCACAGACTGAACCTCTGGAAACTGAGGAAAATAAACCTCATCTTCTAAATTCAGTGTCAGGTATTTTGTCCCAGTGACAAACTTACCTCCTTATGTCCCTGCTCTCCTGGGCCTCTGGTCACCACCATTCAACTTTCAACATCTATGAGATCAACGTTTTTATACTCCAGGTATGAGTGAAATTATGTGGTGTGTGTTTTTCTGTGCCTGGTTTATTTCACACAACGTAATAATCTCTAGTAGCATCCATGTTACTGCAAATGATAAGACATTTCTTTTTATAGCTGAATAATATTATAATTGTGTATATTTACCACATTTTTATCCATTTATCAGTAGATGGACACAGGTTGTTTTCATTTCTTGGCTACTATGAAAAGTAGTACCTGAATAAGGAAGGGGATGTAGGTAGTTTTTGACATACCGATTTCTTTACCTTTGGAGTTATACCCAGTTGTGGGATTGCTGCATAATTTGGTAGTTCAGTTTTTTGAGAACACTCCTTACTGCTTTTCATAAAGACGGTACTAATTTATGTGGCCACCCACAATTTCCAAATGTTCCCTTTTCTCCACATCCTAAGCCAGTACTTGTTATCTTAGTCTTTTGAATAACAGTCACTCAAGGCTATACTTTCAGGGATCATTTCTATAGTTGGCGAATAACAGTCACTCTTACTGGGGTGAGGTGACATCTTGTTGTTTTGATTTGCATTGCCCTAATGATCACTTAGTGATGATGAGCATTTTTTCATGCATTTGTTGGTCATTCGTATATCTTCTTTTGAGAAATATCTATTTACATATAGTGTCCTTTTAAAATTGGGTTACTTAGGGGATTCTTCCTGTTGAGTTTTTGGAGTTCCTTATTTACTCCATATATCAACTGCATTGTATAGTTTGTAAGCAATTTCTCCCATACTTTAGGTTGTCTTTGTACTCTAATGAATATTTTTCTGTGCGGAGGCTTTTCAGAGAAGAATATCTTTTCTGCAATGCATGTTGTTAGGGTTTTTGGTTTGTTTGTTTATTTTTTGTTTTATTTTATCAAGAATCAGTTGACTGTAGATTCATGAGTTTACTTTATGCTTTTCATTCTGTTCTTTTGGTCTATCAGTCTGCTTTTGTACCAATATTATGTTGATTACTATAGCTTTGTAGTATGTTTTGAAGTCAGGGAGTGTAATACTTTCTGCTTCATTCTTTTTGCTCAAGATGGCTTTGCTTATTGAGGTATTTTTGTTGTTGTTTAGGGTATTTTTTTTTTGAGGGTTCCGTACTAGTTATAGGATACTTTGCTTCTACTTTCTATGAAAGATATTGTTGGTATTTTGATGGGGATTGCATTGAATCCATAAATTTTTTTTGGTATTATAGGTATTCTAACAAAATTGTGTCTCTCAGTTTGCTCATGTGGGATGATTTTCTCCCTTTTTGTGTGTTCTCTTCAATTTTTTCATCAATGTTTTTATAATTTCACTGTAGAGATTTTTACCTCTTTGGTTAAATTTACTCAGGTTTTTTAAAACTAACTGTTATAAATGAGATTACTTTTGTATTTCTAAAATTTCTGGTAATTTTCTATAGGCATATAGCAATGCCACTGATTTTTGAACGCTGGTGTTTTAATACTGCAACTTGTTAAATTTATTTATTAGTTCTAAAAGCTTTACATTGATGTTTTGGGCAATTTCTATGGATAACATTGTATCATCTGCTAATAGTGACATTTCGATCATGTCTTTTTGTTCTCTTGCCTGGTTGCTCTGGCTAGAACCTCAAACATTATGGTGAATAAAAGTAATGGTCATCCTTGTCTTTTTCTGGATCTTCAAAAAATTTTTAGCTTTTCCCATCCATTGTTAAATTAGTTTTTCATCTTTTATAAATGACCTTTACTGTGTTGAGATACATTCCATCTGTGCCTAATTTTTTGAGCATTTTTTTTTTTTTCGGTGCTGGGGCTTGAACTCAAAGCCTTGTGTTTGCGAGGCAAGTACTCTAACCACTAAGCTAAATCCCCAGCCCCTCTTTGAGCATTTTCATTATGAAGTGTTACTGATTTTTTTGAAGTGTCTTGTCTGCATCTACTGAGGCTATCGTCTAGGTCTAGTCCTTTATTCTGTTGATGTAGTTTATCATGATTCCTGATTTGCTTTCAGTCACCTTGCCTTTCTTGAATGAATTCTACTTGACCTTGATAAATCATCTTTCAAAGTATTGCTGCATTTGGTTTTCTAGTATTTTGTTGAAGGTTTTGATATATGTACATCAAAGATACTGGCGAGGAGTTTTCTTTCTGTTGATATTGGTATGTAGTTTTCTTTTTGTTAAATTCTTCTGTAGTTTGGTTACAGTGCAATGCTGGCCTTTTAGAGTATGTGTGAAAGAATTTCTTTATCTTCTATTTTGTGGAGTAATTGAAAGAGATTTGGTAATGTTTGTTAAGGCACAGCAGGGAAGATTTTTGGTCTTCGGCTTCTCTTTGATGAGAGGCTTTTACAGATGCTTTCTTGTTACTTAATATTGGTCTGTTCGGGTTTTCTGTTTCTTCAGACTCAGTCTTGAAATGCGTGCCAGTTAATCATGATTGTCAGTTTAACTTGATTAAGAGACTCCTGGAGAGGTAACTGTGTCACGGGGGCACTGTACTCACCTGCGGAATGTGCCATTGATGCTAATAGCTCAATGTGCTGTTAGGAGCTGGAGCCCAGTTGGAAGAGGTCAGTAGGGGTGTGAGTTTAGAGGGTGTATCTCTCGCTGACACGCTTGTCCTGTGCTCTTCCCAGATGACATGAAATAAGCAGCCCCCCCCCCAACCCCGGCACCCTGCACCTTCCACTGTTATGTTTCTGCTTTGGAGCCAGATGATCATGGACTGAAAACATAAATAAAAATAAATCTCTCCTCCTTAAACTGTTTGTGTCAGGTAGTTTGTCCCAGCCATGGCAAAGCTGACCAATACAATAAGCAGTATGTATCTAAGAATTGGTCCATTTCTTCTAAATTATCAAATTGCATGGCATGAAGCTCTTCATAAAAATCTCTAATGATCTTTTCCATTTCTGTAGTGTTCATTGCAATGTCTCATTTTTCATCTCTGACTTTATTTACTCTAGTATTTTCTCTCATTTGTTTAGTCTAGCTATGCATTTTTGTATTTTGTATTATCATTTTGAGGAACAAGCTCTTTGTTTTGTTGATCTTCTGTAATGGCTTTTAGTCTCCATTTCATTTGTTACGTCTGCTCTGATATTTATTATTTCTTTCCTTTTACTAACTTTGAGGTTTGATTTGTTCTTGATTCTTCTGTTTCCAGGAGATGCAGTTGTTTATGTTAGAACTGTTTGCTTTTTTATGTAGACATTGATTACTATAATTTCCCTTTTAGGATTGCATTTGCCCTATGCCACAGGGCAATTTGTCTTTCCCTCATCATTTGTTTCAAGAAGATTTCAAATTTACTTATAAATTGATTCTTGGATCTTTTGGCTGTTCCAAAGTAAGTTGTGTAATTTCTATGAACTGTATAGTGTACGGTGTTTTTCTTCTTGTTGATCTGTAGTTTTATTGGATTGTGGTCAGAAAAGATTCTTGACATGATATTAATTTCAAAAAAAAATTTGACATTTGTTTTGTATTCAATCATAGTATCTATTCTGGTGAATATTCTTTGTGCTCATGAAAAAATGTGTACTCAGTGGCTGTCAGAGAAAATGTTCTGTTAAGTTTTTGAAGTCCAGTTTGGCATAGGGTACGATTTACCTAGCCTTTTTCTTTGTTAACTTTTTGCTTGGATGATCTACACATTGCTGAAACTGGAGTGTTCAAGTTCTCAAATATGACTATATTGGAATCCATTTCTTCTTTACTGTTATATTTACTTTATATTTGAATACTCATAGTGGGCAGCAATATATTTGGAATTGTTATTTTGTTCTGCTGAATTGACCTCTTAATCGTTATGTAATTATTTTCTATGTCCCTTTTTGCAGCTTTTGACTTAAAGTCTGTTTTATTTGAGACAAGTATATATATATTTGGGGGGGCATTTGCATGGAGTGTGTTATTATACCCCTTCACTTTCAGACTGTGTGTGTCCTTAGAAGTAAAATAATTAACCTATAAGCAACACAGAATTGTGTCCTGTTTTTTAGCTTTTTGTTTTCATCCATTTAGTCACTTTATCTTTTAGTTGGTGAATTTAATCCCTTTTTCATTCAGGGTAATTACTGATAGCAATTTTATAGCATGTTTTCTCATGTTATTGTAGTTCCTTTCTTTTTTCCCTGCTCAATTGCCTTCCTTTGAGGTTACACAATTTACTCTAGCAGTATGTCTGATTCTTTACTTGCTACTTTGGTTTGTTATTATACTTTTTTTTTTTTTTTTTTGGCTTTCTGGTCACCATGAGGGTTACACAAACACCTTTCGATTTTAACAACCTATTTTAAAATGACAGCTTAACATGATGATAAATGTAAGAACAGAAACAAACAAAAAAGAACAAGAAAAAATATAAGAGTAACACTATTCACTCATACTTTGTTAGTCAGCTTTCTGTTTGCTAGGACAAAATACCTGACACCTACACCTTAATGGAGGAAAGTTTATCTTAGCTAAGAGTTTAGAGATTTCAGTGTGTGGTCAGCTGGCTTCGAGGAAGAGACATTATGAAGGAAGTGTATGATGGTGGAAAATTACTCAAACGGAAAGCAGAACAGGTTAAAAAGATCCAAAGAGGAAGAGGTTAGAGATGGACATAGGCCTCAGAGTCAGGCTCACATGACCTACCGCCTCCAACTAAGCTCTGCCTTCTAGTAGCCCATGCAGCTTGGACTCATGGAGAGGTTAACCGTTTGTGAGTTTAGTGCCCTCACAATACAAACATCTCTCCAGGAGTTTCTTAAAATCAGTCAGATTGCCAGTTAAGGTTAATGAGCACGAACTTTGTTCCTCCCCTCAGTTTGAATTTTTAATCCCATTTTACATCTTTCCATAATACTTTATCTCTTAACACGTATATAATTTTTATTATTTGTCATTGTTTTGTTTATTCTTCAGACTAAAAATGTAAATGATTAAGGTACCATACTTCCAATACAAAAGCATTCTGAATTTCTTTGTATAATTACTCTTACCGGTAAATTTCAGTCCTTTTCACATTTTCTTCCTTTGTATTAATATCTCCTTCCTCCAGTTTGAAAAACTTTACTTCTTGTAGTACAGACCTTGTGAATACATTCTTTTAGCTTGTGGGGGAATTTTTAATAGCTCCTTCCTTTCTAATAGATAAAATATTCTCAGCTAACATCTTTTAATTTCAGTACTGTGAACATCTCATGTCACTCTCTTCTGGCTTGTGAGCGTTCACGTGAAAAGTTCGCTCTAAGGCGAATTGAAACATCCCTGTGTGTTATTTATTTCTTTCCCTGTACAATGTTGAGAGTCTCCCTTGTCTTTTAGCTTTCAGAACTTAATTATACTATGCCTTTGATGTAGATTTCATTAAATTAAATATAGTTTGTAAACTTTGACATTTCTGTAGCTGGATATTTGAATCCTCCTGGAGGTTTGGGGAGTTTTCTGTTACTGTTTGAGTAAATTTTCTATCTCTGTCATTCTCAAGTCCTTCTTGTGCTCCAACAACAGAAATACTTGCTCTTCTGTTACTGTTGCATAGTTCCCATAGCTTTCTTCATTTCGACTTGCTTCTATTTTTTTACTTCCAACTGTGTATTTTCAAATAGCCTTTCAAGTCCACTAACTCTTTCTTCTCTCTGAGCTCTCATGCTGTTGATGTCTTCTCTCGTGTTTTTAATTTTCTGAGTGTACTTTTCGGCTCAAGAATTACCCTTTCTCTTTTAATTGTTTCCATCTCTTTGTTCTCTTAGAGAACTGAAACATTTATCTCAGTGTTTTCTTTAAATCAGTTTCCTTAAAAGAGCTGTTTTAAATTCTGTATGTGAGTGTTCTTCCATACTGACAATTATTCAATAAGTTTCTGTCACTTTATTTTGAATATGAGGTCAAGTCTTGATTTACCGGAAGCTCTTAATGCTTGTCAGCATGTAACATCATCTGGGCATTGAATGATTAAGTATTTTTTCTTGTCTCCCAAATCTGGTTTTGTTTGTGCCTGTCTCTCCAGATATTATAAGCAGGCTGTTTATATTCTTTGAGATTATAGTCACTGCCACTACTTTAGCACTGGATGGTTCCCAGCTCCAAGTCTGCCAGGAGTCTATTATTGATTTGTTGTTTCTGTCTCAATACTAGAAGGCAATCCATGCCAAGTGTTGTCCCAAATACACCATTGGTGTATTGTTTGGAAAGACACAGTAAGTACCTACAAAGAGTTGTCTGTTTCCACAAACCCCTCTTTAGTACCAGAGTAGGCCCGGATGTCTTGCCCAAAGTTACTGGCCTGTGTTCAGGCACTGCAGGATTCTGCCTATCTCTGGGTATAGTCTTTTGGGTACAGCTCCAGGATTCTGTCACACATGTGGCCATGACTATCACCAAGCTGTGTCATGCCCTGAGCCCACAGCCTGCCAAGACCAGAAAAATACTGGGATGTGTCTAAGATCCACACTGCTATTGCTTTCCTATTGCTGGAATGGGCTTGTGGTACAAAGAACCTGAGGTCAGCTATAAGAAATGTTACCTGGATAGGATTTTTTTTTTCCCAATTTAATCAGTTTATTGCAACGCACACAAAAGCAGTATAAGCAAGAAGAGTGTATGACGGGCTGGGGATTTAGCTCAGTGGTTAGAGTGCTTGCCTCACAAGTGCAAGGCTGTGAGTTCGATCCCCAGCACCGAAAAAAAAAAAGGGGGTATGAAAATATAGGCGAAAACAGGTAAAAGAAAACTTCTTGAGCTTAGAGTGCTAATAACTAACCAAATACCATGTGTCTATGCAAGTTGTGCAAATGGTCTGAGAGAACATTCCCTTCAAGGCGACACACAAACATGTCCATACTGCCCTCAGTCGTCTTGGGCAAAGCCTCTGTGGCTGATGCCAACCCCGAGTAAATGGTTTCCAGGGCAGGTCACAGTAAATGTGTCCCAAATGGCAATCTGGCAGCACTGTTTTTTTTTTTTTTTTTTTTAACCAAGAACATGTATTGGTACATTGTATACGTAATGATCTCATTCCTCACGGTTATTTTGTAACTGTACATGACATATCTTGGTTTTCCTTCCTCTTCCCCACCCCTCCCTTTCGTTCCCCCGCCCTTCCCTATTTACGGCAGGCTTATTTTACATTTTTACATTTTCACATTTCTCCTTTCTTTTCTTTTTCTCATCCTTCTTCTTCCCCTTCTCTCTATCTACTTCTTCTCTCTTTTAAATACTATCTTTTTTTTTTAACAGAATATCTATTATACCTCTTTGTCTTTATTGATACTTATGGTTTCTCATATCAGAGAAACAATTCAATGTGTACTCATGTGTCTGATTTATTGCACTTAGAAAGTATGCTCTCAAGGTGCATCCATTTACCTACAAATGTCTCTAGTTTATCCTTTTTTATGGCGGTATAGTACTCCATTGTGTAGAAAAACCACATCTTCTTTAGTCATTTATCAGTTGTTGGGCATTAAGTTGTTTCCAAGACTTAGCTATTACAAATTGTGCTGCTATGAACATGGTTGCGCATATATCACTGTGGTATAATGATTTTAATTCTTCTGGGAAGATACCCAGCAGAGGAATAGCCGGGTCAAATGGAACCTCTAGTTGTAGTTTTCTGAGGAATCTCCACACTAATTTCCACAGTGGTTGGATCAGTCTACATTCCCACCAACAGTGGAGAAGGGTTTCTTTTCCTCCGCAGTCCTGGGAGCATTTGTTAATGGTTGATTTCTTGATAACAGCTGTTCTTTCTGGAGTGAGATGGAATATTAGCGTTGTTTTGATCTGTATCTCTTGAATGACCAATGATGTTGAACACATTTTCATATATTTATTTACTATTTTTATTTCTTTTTCTGAGAAATGTTTATTCATTTCAAATGCCCATTTTTGGATAGGGTCTTTAAATTTGGGGGGTTTGATTTTTTTTTTTTTTTTGGTGGTGCCGGGGATTGAACTCAGGGCCATGTGCTTGCAAGGCAAGCACTCTAATCACTGAGCTAAATCCCCAGCCCCAGAGGGGTTTGATATTTTTGAGTTCTTTGTATATTCTAGATGTCAGACCTTTGTTTGAGGGACAGCTGGCAAAAATTTTTTTCCCAGTCTGTGGGTTTTTGCACTACTCTACTGGTGATTTTTTTTTTGCTGTGCAAAAACCTTTTAGTAGAATGTGGTCCCAAGCACTGATTCTTTGTATTATATCCCATGCAGTCTGGGTTCTGTTCATAAATTTTTTTCCTACCTCTGTGTTCGAGGCTTCTTCCTATTCTATTCTACCTGGATGGAATTTAATAGATTGGAATCCTGTGGCTTCCTTGGTACTGATGCTGTTCCAGAGGCTCTGTCCACAGGCATGGGGGAATGGGATCTGTTAGGATTTGCCCAGTGCTAAATTTTACCAGCCTAGCACTAAATTCTGGGGAGGAAACCTTGCACTTAGTACCCTTTCTTACCTGTAACAAATGAGATCTTGCACCATGGTATGTTGTCTAAGACTGGGGGCAGCATTATTGGAGACAGTCCTTCAGCTGCCTATACTGACGCTAAACTGGGTCATAAGTGAGTGTCACTCCCATGGCTCTACGCAGTCTCTGGGGGTGTGCTGAGGCCTTTGCTGCAGCCGGCTGTGATATAGACCAAAACATGAGTCTGTCATGCTGGAGCACAGGTCTCTGCCTGGTGCTGGAGCAGTTCGAGAACCCCATCAGTGCCCAATGACCTGGCTACGGCCATGGTGCCCAAGCTTGGGGCACAAGTGGTGGAGACAGTTTGTTAGCCACCAAGCCTGAGACTAAGCTGGACTGTGCCTGTGTCTTGCAGTTACAGGGTGCTGTATGGCATCAGCTTGATACTAAGACTCACACTGCAGCTTGGCGTGACACAGGTTGAAACCCAAGCCCGTCCCTTGGGTGCACAGGTTTCTGCCTTATGCTAGGCCTAGTCCAGAGGTTCTGGTTCTCAGATAGGAGGCATTTCTCTCCACGCTGGGCTCCTTGGTATCAGGGGAAAGGTAACACAGGTAACTCTCCTTCCTGCCTTTTTCAATCAGTCTTTTCATTTTTTTATGGTATGTTTCTGGCCTCCCTTACTGATATAAATAACAACTGTAAATATGTACATACAGTTCACTATCTCCTGGATCCTGGCTAAGCACTTTAGTCATCTAAGCATCTCAGCTATATGTACTTGTTTAACTCACAACAACTCTATGAGTAGGTATTATTAGTAGCTCCATTTATTTTACTGTTAGAAAGACTGAGAGTAGAGGGGTGAGGATTTGTTCAAGGTCAAAGAGCTGGTAAATATCAGATTTGGGATTTGCCTGCAAATGATATTAAATAAAATATACATTTCCAAACAACACTGTTAAGTAACAATTCCATAGAAGAATTCATATTCATTGATATTGTGCTTATATGTCTTTTTTTTTCCTCTTTAAAGTGCCTCTTCTGGAAGTGAATCTTGCCTATTTCTACATGACCCTTGATTTATGATATTCAACTTCTGCCCTGTTTTCTCTAGGAAAAAAAATAAAACAAAGAATTTATATGCTTTAAATTTAATTACTTTGTGGCCTTATTTGTTCAAAGAAGAAACTTAAAACTACATGAATGATGACAAAAGGTTTACTAAACAAAAAGTGCAGTTACAAAAATTATTTTATTATTTTTAACTTAACATAGTAGCAATAGGAAATCTGAGAGCTGCCAAAAGCATCAGGCACTATGGTGTCTTCTCTGATTTTATTAACTCTGTGAGGGAACATTGGTGCAAGAAGTTCAGCTTCTTGTGATAGTTGTGAAAGGATCATGAAAGACTCTTGCTCAGTCACCATCCTGATGTAGCTTTTGAAAAGTTTTAAATATAAGTTTCTACTTAAACTTGCTGGATATTAAAAGTAAATATTAATATCCTGGCTATCTTTTATTGATGTTGCTATTGTAACTAACATTTTTAGAATTTTATTTGCATAGTTTTCCTTTTTTAAAAAAGATTTTTTTTTTTTTTTTAGCAACACTTTAATTCCTGTGGTCTTAGTAGATCTAATTCTGCTGTTTAGTGTTTCTGTGGAATCTTGCTGGTGTGACTGATATTTCACATTTTTTTCTTTCTTTCTGATTTAAAAATATGTAATGTTCGTATTCATTGGAATATTATGTGTGGGAAATGTTTGAGATACATAGCTTTATTACATCAGTTTTTCTAACTATTCACCCTGTTTAAGATTTTCAGGTCTCTTGGGATCAATGTGAATCCTGACCCTAAGTTCACTCAAAACAGTTTACTTCTGTGGTGAAATTTCAAGAAAGACTCCCCATCCTGTCACAACGAAGGCTAACATGAGCCTGTTTCCCTATCATTTCTTTTTAAATGGTGGCCTTTTCTTGGCTCAGCCTTTCACAATGGACCTGGTCTTTTGAGGTTTTCAGATTGTAGTTTAAATTACCTTTGTATCTTCAAGAACCCTCAGCTTTGTCTTTAGCATCCACTTTGATGTGTTTTAAAAGCAGCCATTCCAAAAAAGTACACCTTGAACCTTAGCGGCTATCAATCCCCTTGGGGATCTTATTAAAATGCCAGTTTTTATTCTATAGATGTCCAGTAGAACCTGAGATTTCTTCAGCTCTAACAAGCTGCCAGTTGATGTGATGTTACTGTTCCGCACAGTGCACATTGAGTAACAGGGATGTCGAAGACTAGGGATTGTCCTACTGTCATGAGCACGGTCGTGCCTCTGGATGCATGCCGCCCTCTGCAGCTGTGTTCCTTTGTCTTTTTGATCAGTTGGAATTTGTCCCCTGCGTTATGCCAGCTCATGCATGCACTTAAAAGATGTTTCAAAATCTTTTAAAATTAAGCAAATTTAAGTATTTTGAGCTAAGCAGATTTTTAAAGAATGAAATCCCAAAATGTTTGTTTTTTAGACTTTGAGAATATCTGTACATCTATTGAGTTTGTGTATTATATTTAGAACTTTTGAAGAGTTTAAAAGAACTAGAGCTACAATTTACTTATTTCCTTACCTTAATGTCAGTGGAAGTATATTTTATTTCTATTCTGTTAATAACCTACAAAGTAAATCCTGGAACATAGCAAGCAGTTAAAATACTCATTATGTTTATTAAGATCTTACAACTTACTATCAGAAATATATGGATTCCAAAAAAGGTTCTGCCATGGTGTATCAGTGATTTTGCAGAATATGGTTTTTCTAAACTTTAATATCCTTAGCTATATGAGGTCGTTAAATAAAAGTTATAATAGGCTGTTGTTTCGACATTCCTGAGCTGGGCCCCAGCAGACTAAAAGTCAATATAGAGCCACCAGTGTTTAAGTTTCACAGCACCGAACTGAAACTAAATTGTATCTGAACTTCTAAGAATTCTTAGGAAAGATAACAGCCATATCTTCCCAAACAGGCCAATTTCTTTGCCTTAATCACTACACAAAAATGATAGCCTGGGGCTAAGGATTTAGCTCAAGGGCTAGAGCTCTAGCCTGGCAAGCACAAGGCCCTGAGTTCCTTTCCCAGCACTCACCCCGCCTCCCACAAATGACACCCTGATATCAACTAACCAATTATTTGCTATTGTTTGGTCTCCTTGTCCCCACCTTCAAGGAAAGTAACTTTTTATCGGCTTATTTCAGGTAACTTTATTGTAGAGAACATCACTAGTATAGTTTAGTGTCACAAAACTTGTTTACCTATTAGATTCATCTAGAAATTTTTAAAATTATTCTTAATGGTACACTTTAGGTATACACAATGATCAGATTCATCATAGGGAATTTTTAGCTGTACATAATATATTTTGATGCTTCTTTTCTCCCCAATTCCCTCCTCTTCCTTTGACCACTCCTACCCTCCTTATTTACAAAAGCTTTGTTTCCACTTTTTCCTTTCCTTTTCTTTTTTTTTTCCCTCTTCCCTTCCTTCCTTTCCCCCTCTCTCCTCTCTTGTTCCCCTTCCCATTCGAAGATATTGGGAAACAGGGAGGAAAGTTACTTTCAAGGGATGATCTGCTCTCTCGTCTTGCTTCTGTTTCCTTCAGTCTTCTTCAGCCTTCTTCCATAAAACCAACTCACTCTTCTGAACTCACTGGCACACTTGCTCCACTTCATAGAATGAATTTTTAACTGATTCTGGAATCAAAAATAAAACCAATTAAGATCTTTCAACAAAATGGCCAAAATTATGTCCTTTGACATAGTTAAAGAAATATGTTCTGGAAAGGGCATTTGTAAGAATTAAATGGTACAATCCAGCTCTAGTATTAAAAACATACAAATAGTCACCCTTTTGTAAAGAAACAGTATTCTTAGAATAAAGGGATTATTATTATTATTATTATTATATTAAAGACTGATTGAGAGAATGTCTCTTTTTAAGAAAAATAAACATCACCCTGAAAATGATAATTTAAATCATGATTTTAAAATTTCGTATTTTGTGTTCATACTCTAGACCTGTGTGTGTAGCTCAATAGTACCAATAGCAATATTTGCCCATATAAATTTAAACAAATTAAAGTCAAGTAAGAAACAAATTTAGTTTCTTATGTAACAACATGTTAAGTCACATGTGGCTAGTGTTTACTCCATGAAATCCTAAAAATATGGAAACTTTACAACACTGAAGAAATCTGCATTTTTCTAGACTGTATACATACAAAAAATTAAATCATGAATGTAGGTTGCAAAAAGATTGCATTTAGCCAGAAAACTGGCTAGTCCCAGTTTTCTGCCTGGAATGACAGATTGGTTTTGTTGTTTTTGTTCATTTGTTTTTAAATGAGATCAGCAGTTAGGGTTACATAAATAAAGTTTAAGACTTTAAGAGCCTTCCAATGAATATTAACAAGCCAGGCACTTTTTGATCACCATGCAGGATACCAAACATTGAAATAACAAATTTTGCAAGAAGAAGAATTTATTCATGAAGCAGCCAAATATGTGGAGAAGCAAGAACTTCTCCTTAAGGATAGCTTTTAGCAGTGTTTATGCCACAAAGAAGAAGGATGGTCTGGAGTATGAGGAAAGATGACTGGAAATAAAGAAAAGTTAAATGGTGGGTGATTTGTGCATGTATAACTAAACTTCGTGGCTCTTCGTAGGCTGCAAATTCAGAAAATAGTGGTGCTAAGATCTCTAAGAGTAGATTTTTGACACTCTGAAATGAAAAGGCCACTTGTTTGGTACTCATTCAGGCCCAAAGTGAAGGGTTACTTTTATCAGTTTAACCTACCTCACAATTTCTGGAGGCTCTTAGGCAACCATTATCATTGTGCCTGATATGTCAGAAGTGGT
Organism: Hystrix cristata; assembly: GCA_004026905.1. NCBI lineage: Eukaryota > Metazoa > Chordata > Mammalia > Rodentia > Hystricidae > Hystrix > Hystrix cristata. Next base: position 36,677 of record PVJO010007640.1, read on the forward strand.
ATCTGTACCAAAGCTAATGGGAATGTACTGCTGAGCGATGTGACCTCTGACGCTGGTGATAAAAGCAAATAAGCAAAATCAAGTGAAGCTACAGGGTTTATTCAGGTTTTGTCCTCAGTTTCACAAACAAACACAAACAAATGAATTGCCTCCTCATTCCTTCAGTAATGAAACCAATACTACACTGTCGTATACATTTATCTAATGTCATTTTTTTTTTTTAAATGGAAAATAGTGGCTCCAGGGAGACATGGATTTGTACTACTTGGGTACTGGATCAAGTAACAACAAACATATTTATAGCACATTTAAAACAAAGTATAAATAGGGTTAGAGAAAAACATTCAACAGAAAAGTCAGTATATGGTGAACCCCATCCCACTCCTACTACCATTATTACCACCAAAAAAAAAAAAAAAAAGAGAAAAGAAAGAAAGAAAGAAAGAAAAACCAATCTAAAACCACATTGTGGGAAGATAATTTTCAAAAATACAATGCAGCATATAGTGTCACTGAATAAAAGGAAAGTTCTTGGTTTTCAGCAGAACAGGTAATAAATCAAAGAAGTAGCCTTGTTACCAATTTGACCTCACCTAGAGGAAGTATTGGATTGGTTGTTATGGAATTCCTTAAGGAAAAGAAAATAGATTCGGAAAAAATACAACTTAGCAAATATCAAGAAGGTGACTATTTCAGAGATTTAGTATGTTGAGGAGAAAGACTAAGGAAATGGATCTTACCCTCTCAGGAAAACGGTGCACTTCATGTTGATTTAATTAAGCAGTTAAAATGGGAAAGGGGCTAGATTAATAAAATTGCTCCTTACATCATATTCACACTGGGACGAAACAGCTTTAGAAAGGGAGGAAAACACACATTATAGTATATCACGGGAGAATACTGGATAGTGACTAGATTTGGACGCAGTGAAGTTTATGAGATAACGGCCCTGGACCAAGTCCAACTGACTGTTGTAATCATCACCACCATTTGATCGGAAGCAATATCAATAATTTATTCAAATAGTCTTGAGCCTCCCACTGCAAACAGATGCATTCCTCAGCTTAATCTAATTCCTATCCCCCCCCAAAGATTGCTTTAGCAAATGATATAATTTGCAATAGCATAAAAGGGAGAACTTATTATTTCAGTGAAATCTAGCTACATTCAAATGTTCGCTAATTTGAAGAGAATAAAACTAACAACATCAGGATGTCCTCTGTGAGCTGATGTATTTTTAATTTCAAACGGTTAATTAGTGGTAGAACGACTCCAGGTTGCAAGTGAGTTAATTGAAAACTAAACATCTTGTTCCTGGAACACAGTAGGTGCTCAGCAACACCGTGCTGAACCAATCAACTGTTGCCAGGGCTGTAGTAACACCTTCGCTTCACATGTCATGGGAAACACTGGCGAGATGAGAAGGAAAGCACAGATGTATTTCTCTGACAATATCTTAATTTCAAGTGTTACCTAACAAGCTGCAGAACTAGCAGGGTTCCTCGTAAATTCTTAAGTATACTGCTGCTCAAAGGACACAGAATTTATATTTTAACATTCTATGTTTAGGAGAATTGACTTTACCACCACTGTGAGTATTCTCAAAACTGTCTCTTTTTTAAAGGCATTCTTGCCGGGCGTGGTGGCACATGCAATCCCAGCACTCTGGTGGCTGAGGCAGGAGGATTGTCTCAAGTTTGAAGCTGGTCTTGCCTACATAGTGAGTTCAAGGCCAGACTGAACTACAGTCTCAAAATGAAGGAAAGAACGAAAGAGAAAGAGAGAGAGAGAGAGAGAGAGAGAGAGAGAGAGAGAGAGAAAGGAAGGAAGGAAGAAAGAGAGCAAGTGAGAGGGAGAGAAAGAAAGGGAGGAGAGTGGAGACGATGGGGAGAGAAGATGGGAGGGAGGCAGAGAGAGGGAAAGAAAGAAAAGGAAAGAAAGAAAGAAAAAAAAAAGAAAGAAAGGCATTCTTTATGTTGGCAACGTCAGGATGAGTGCTGGGTCTCAGTCATCTCTAGCTTTTTCTCCATTCTTCTCATCCTGATTATGGTATGCTACATACAAAAAGTGCCAATAATACACGACAGTTTAATTGAATAAAACCATGTTGCAAAATGCTCCCCAAAAGTCACTGTACAACATGCCTACTCTCTCGATACAGGAATCAATTTTAAGTACCAAAATACGTTTTTTAGTAATATTTGAGTGTCTCTAAACAGAAAAGTAACTGATACATAAATATACTCATAATTTTGCATAAACTTCCCTAGAGAAAATTATTTTCCAATGATTAAATTCAATCAGAAGAGCTTGTTGGAAAAGAAAATTCAACACAGGTCACTTTTCAAGGTCTCTGGCATGTTTGTTTCATTTGTTCACTTGTATCTATGTTTATGGAATAATTGAAATAGAAATTGTGAAGAATGTCTGAAGTAAATATTCTCAATTTTGAGAAGCCCTGAATTTTGAGGAAATTGTCTGATTTCCTAGCATGATTCAAAATGAAGACATTTAGTTCAATTCACTATAAGTTCATAACAATTTTTAATGAAGACAATCTGCTTTATGATTTGCAGCAAGTATTTATTATTCTCTGAGTAATCTATTCTAATAAGGGAAATATAATAAGTTTCAATTTCTGAGTCACTTTTTTCATTAACGGCAATATTATCTTGTATAAAAGCAAAGATAAAATGCTTTAGAATTCTACTTTATGTTAAGAGGAATAATATTATCATTGCTGTTGAAATGTTTAGTAATTGAAGTAGAAATCCTAATGCTTAATATTCTGATTTTTTTAAACAAGTGAAATGAAATATCCATTAATTTTCTGTAAAATCTTAGAAGAAAATATTCAAGAAGATTTGGTGTACAGTCATTTTCTTGCAAGTGGCATAGTTGGAATAATTCATATTGTACTGTATTACTGCAGAGATCTGTTTTCTTCAGCTCTTATACCATCAAACATTAAGGGCCTTTTAATAACTTATTCAACTTGTTATTTTTCACATGGTATGAAGTCTTTTTCTACCAAGACAACAAGAACAAAAAAGATTCAAACTATTTGAAAATTGCTGTGGAGACTTTTGTGGAGAAAGTATTAGTTATGAGAAAATGTATAAGATGAATAATGTTTCCTGTGGCTAGAAGAAAGTGTTCTGTGTGAAAGATGCTTGTATAGAAATGATCTGAAATCTGATCTGGAAGGTAAGTGAATGGGCCTACCAAGCTACAAGAGGTATTTTTTTTTTTTTAATGGAATAGTTCACATGCTCAAAAAATGCATCGCTCTGCCTCATGGGTCTATTTTGTGCATGGATCTCTGTATCTGGATTTCACATACAAACAAAGCACACAATAGATCTCCTGTTCTCTTGTCTCACCTACTTCCATGTGTCCAGCAACTCATCAAATTGCTGGGCTGATAGAGTTAGTAAAATATATTAGGAGGCGCTCATGTATCTGACAACACATTACTAGTAAATAATTCACTTACATTCTGGGAACAGCAATAATTTATTTTTTTTACAATTGTCTATACATCATATGTACAATATTATTGTAAAATCAATTTAAAAAAATATAATGAACCTTATCATTGACTTCAAAAACATCCTCCCAATAAATTATCAAAAACTAAAATGTACATATGATCATGGTTTGGAGAGGAAACAAATTAAGTCCTTGACTCTCACAAAGACAAATTAGTAATGTGGTTAAATGGTAATCTTGACCCTTGAAGAAACTGTTCCAATACATTTATTTAGCCAAGACGAGTAGGGACATATTATAGTTTGTGTATTTGTGTAAAGTCGCCTTCTACAGAGTAACTTTTCTCACAGAGTGGACAGATGATAGGGCTCTGTGGCCTCCGTTGGTTTCACAAACTTTCCACGAGTGCCAAAAGCTTCAGTGTTTGAAGCTCTGAGAAATAAGCTGGGAGGCAATCGTGCCTCACTGCCAACAGGCCCTTCCGTCACACACAGTATAGCCACAACCTCCAGAGACAGGAGGCCTATCTGACAGAGTTTTTCATCAGTCACGTACACAGGAAGCTCTTTGAAGCTACCCAATCATTTACTTTTTTGTTTTTGTCAATAATGCCAAAACAAAAGGTCAAAGTGAACATTATGAGCTAGAAGCCAGAGGTTTTGCTTCCAACACCGACTGCATGGTGTTTTCTACATGGCATGGTCTCCTGACAGCATCTGAGTGGTTGACATGGTTTTCATTTGCTTACTTGCTTTTGTACTTGGCTACTTACTTACTGTATCTGCACTCTTCCACCCTATTGTTGAGCCTTTCGGAAGCCCGTGAGAGGCAGAGTCGATGTACTTCCCAGACACAATCTGCCATCTGTGTCTTTTCTTCTTTATTTTACCCTTTTTTTCTTTATTTTAAAGAATAGATATGTATTTGGTTTGGCAGGCCCAACATTTACATTTTCACTATTCCATAGGGATCCTTGATATGTAGTAATTTGTCATATTGTAGGGTACAAATCTGAATTATTTTCATCACACCTTACAATGCTGATTGCAAAGGCAGTTATTTATTCAACAACAAAACTGGTGAACAGCCAACCAACCACACCTCAGGTTAGTTTTGTTGGCCAGCTTTCTTGCTGCTCAAGTTATCACTCTCATTAGATAATAGTCTTTTTTTTAAGGTTCATCAAGTGAGCTATAAGACAATGAAAACTGAAATGTCATCAGACTAGGGATATGACGTTATACACTGTGGATAATGTAGGTGAGTCTCTACAGATTCGTGATTTAGGAGAATTTAAGTATTTTGGCAAATTTGGGGATTATAGGAAATCTCAGGACATACTCCTTGTAACACCAACAAACTGTTAGCTCTGATTTCAAACTTCAATCCTTGTTCAAATTGTTCACTGAGGAAACACTGAAATGTTTCCTCCCTGCCTATTTTTTGTTCTTGCTTTTCTTTCATCTTTACTGTTTTATTTCCAAACACAACTAAGTAAAAAAATACATCTTGATTTTAAAGTATTTCATTTCATCAGTATATAAAGCCGAAACAGTGCATGTGGTCCTTTTAGTACCCCTTTTCTCTTGCTTTATTTTCTAGAAGCAAACGTTTACTTACTTGGTGTGCACTCTTCCGGAGCCCTCACTATTCACTTATGTGAACACATTAATGCATGTGTATGTACGCTTTCTATTCTTCTTTAAACATAAGTCAGATGCTATGATTTAAATAGTGGTCCCCCAAAGGCCATGTGCCAAAGGCATGTTTGCTAGCCTGTGATGCTATTGGGAGGATATGGAACCTTTCGGAGGCAGGGCCAAGCAGGAAGAAGTTAGGAAGGTCACTAGTGATAAGGCCTTAAGGAGATATTGGGATGCTCATTTCTTCCTTTCTCTCTCTTTGCTTCCTGGCTGCCCTGAGGTGAGCCACACCCACTACGTGCTTCTTGCCATGATATATTGACTCACCACTGGTCCAAAGACAGTAGGGCTGAGCAGCCATGGACTAAAAATCTTTGATAGCATGAGGCAAAATAAAAATTCCTTCCTTGTAAATTGATTAATTCAAGTATTTTGTCACAGTAATAGAAAGCTGACTAACATATTGGATTACAACAGAATCCATCAGAGTAGAGATTTTGTTGATTCTTTGATATATCCAGAAGTAAGAGGAACACTTGGTATACAGTTAGAACTCCCTAAACATTTTTGGGGTAAATAGAACTTGCCTTTTTTACTTAATGTTTTGGTGACCATTCCACATTAAGTACCTGGATTTTGGTCCTGCTCATTTTTTTTCACATGTTTCTCTTAGATTATACAATGTAGCTTAAGGCAAATTATGTTAGCTCTATAAGTCATAGTTTTTATTAAGAAATTCAAGGATTCACTTTAAATAAATCCTTCTCTGCCCACAATGAGTTGGAACGGAATATACAGTCACTTTACCTTTCATTAAAAATCTCCCTTTCAGAGGAGCTACCATTAAAAAAAATTTGCCTTGAATTGCATATCACTTTTTAAAACATTTTTGAATATTTATTTTTCATTAGTGCATAATGATTACATTCCTTGTGAGGAGATGATACATGTACATAACACATGTTAATTCTTGTTCATGCCCTTCTCCTCTCCCTCTCCGCTCTCTCCATCTCTTGGTCCCCTTCCCCTTTGCAAAAGATCTACCCTGCCCACTTCCTATTTTTTATCTTTTATTTTCCTCTTTTTTTTTTTGTATTTTGTGTATTTCTTAAGGGAACTCATTTTTAACTGTAAAACTGCAGAGAGTCTAACAAATATTTAAAATGAAAATGCCTAACTGCTGAGTTAATGCAATAGAGCATACTGACACAAACACAGTTACTACTAATGCCTGCAAGAACAATTATGTATAGAATATACGGAATATTATAAACTGTGACTGACTTGTAAAAATATCAAAGAGCTTGTTAAGGATTTTTAAGCCAATTTTATTCATTGAACATGTCTGCAATATGAGAAGCAAGGTGCACAGAAAATTGGATTTGCCTCTTTAAAAGACTATTCTCTTTAAATATTAATTAGCACTGTTCACATTGCGCTTTCCTTATTTAGGAAAGTTGACATGAAGGTATGAACTTTTTCATATGATAAAAATTGGTCTTGCATTTGTAACTTGCTTACTGGACATTTTTAAGACATTCCCAAATGATGCTCAACTATATCTGTTAAAATTTGCAAAAATCAGCATTTTATCTCAGTTTGTATTCAAACTAAATAGGAACTAAGAAGATAAAACTTGGAGAAGTGTGAACTTTTGCTACAATGACACACAAATGTTAGTTTCAACAGCTGTTTTTTAAATTCTCAGATGAGCTTAAATAATGATATAGCCACACCAAAACCAATATTTTTATCCCCAGGTAAGAGATTGTTTCTGTCTAATAATCACAAAATATTGCCTTGGTAGTAATTGTTTTTGTGACATAAAAATGATTGAGAACAAACCAATAAAATTTGTTGCTGAAAAAGGAAAAGATTAAATTAGACCAAGACTTTCAGTAAAATAGAACCATATGGTACATTTAATTATAAGTTGAAGAGATATTTGAAGTTTTAATTTAAGTGTTTTACTTACAACATTAGCTCATTTCTTCTGCCCAGATGTCTAACAGCAAACCATGGTACCACATTTGGAAAAAATAACAATGCTAAAGATAAGAATCAAAAGCTCATGAGCCGTGTACTTTTTCTGTTTAACAAAAAGGCACAAAACTAGAAAAGTTCATCAAAGGGGTTCACTCTAATGAATTCTTTGTCTCCTTCACCCCTCATTAATTATGTTCTTTTTCTTTGTTGTTACATTGCTTTATTTTGTCAGTTACAAAAGGGGTTGTGACTCTATTATGAGTTTTATAGCCAATGTCCTAGGCTTTGTTACTTCATTTGCTTTTTAATTCATATATTAATGACTCAACAAATATTGGATATCTCTTGTATGCCAGACACCAGGATAGACGGGCTGGTGAGCAAAACTGACAAAATCTTGTATTCTTTGAGGTTGAAGTTCAATGACTAGGAAATAATTAGTCTTTGGAAAATTAACATCTCTGAACTTCTGTTTCCTGATCAGAAAAAGTGGGGAAATATATCTACTTCACATTTTAATGAAAAATTTAAATGGAATGACAATACATGTGAAAAAATACCGTGTCCATTTCACAAAGTACAGTTGGTCCTCAGTATCCGCGGGTTCCACATCTTCAGATTTATTACCTGAAAATATTTGGGAAATGCATCTGTAGTGAACATGTAGATTTGTTCTTCTTGTTATCATTCCCTAAACAATACAGGATAACAACTACTTACGTAGCATTTAAATTGCATTAAGTACTAAATAATACGGGAGGATGTATGTAGAGCATTTGCAAACATTATGCCATTTTATATAAAGGACTTGAGTCATTATAGATTTTGGTATTCATGGGGGGTCCTGGAACCAATATCTCACGGATACTGAGGGATAACTCTCGAAGATAAGAGACTCCCAGAACATATCCTAACCCTCCCTTGCCTCGTTCTTAGATGAACAAATGGGTCTTGCGTCAAGCACGGTAGGGTAGCCTCCTGTGAAAGCACTGCTGTATTGTTCAGCTTGAGGGTACCAAGTGCTGTTGCACGAGTTTCCCTCTGGCCAAGACTGATAAGTAGGGGTGGGGGAGGGCTGGGTGCAGGGCTCCCTCAGACAGCTGATGAGCCCCATTATCCGTGTTCCTCTCCATTCGCTTGGTTTGACACAAGCTGAGCAGGGCCAGGAACAGCTGAGCAAGCAGAGTAATCCAGATCACGCTAGCGGTAATGGTGACGGACTCTGAGAAGTCACATCGATCATTTGAAGCAATGACTGTTTTTCTGAACTGTGTTCACCTGAACCAGAAGACAGGAAAAAAATAAGTCTACGTTTCAGTCCTTTAGAGGGAAAGCTCCTTTCAACAAGGATGGCTTTATTGTTCGCTTATTACTCACTCTATTTCACCCCAAACGCTCACTCTTTGTTCTGCCTTTCCTTTCGGCATCATAAAGTTGACAGGGCAGACTGTGAAACCTATTCATTCTGTGGCCTGTCCAATGAATTACATTCACTCCCACATTCTGAAAGGCGCACTAAAACAAACCCGAGAGGAGGCTGCGTCTCCCTCATCAGATTACCTGTGGGCAGCGACCTCGAGCTTTATGTGACAAAACCCGTTGAACAACTTGGGAACACTGCACCCCTGAAAAATTCAATCAGAGAGGTTACCTCATTCTGTGAGTTATTATTATTTTATTTTTCTTCTTATTTTCATCTCATGCCCCGTGGAGAAACCTCACCTTCTTCTTATGTCTACTTCACAGATATTCTGGTAATTTTGAGCAATTGCTGCTGTTGCCTGCTTACTGTTCTTTGCCTGGTTTAATAACACTAATAGTTTATTATTCACAGCATCGTTAATTAATTAATAAGACATTTGGTGATGATATTAAGGAAGCTGGAACCATTTCAATTGAGATTGACACTACTCAAGACATTGGCACAATTGATGTTTGCTCAGAAATAGTAGAGTATGGCATGGAATCTGGGAGAGAATAGTGGATGACTAATTTGGACCCAGCTAATTAGAATATCATCACAGTTTGGATGGGGAACAAATTAGTGTTTACCTTTTTACAAGTATAAAAATGATTTCTGAAGCAGTGCCATTAAGCAGCGATTCTCAGTAGGCATAGGGAGCTACAGCAGAGTCTGTTACTCAGAAACATGCCAGATTTAGAAAAGTATATTCATTCTACCTATTTCTTACATAAGCCAGAAAGTAAAGCTGGACAAAACTTCTTGACTGGGGGAGAGGGAATATATAGAATGCAGAGTGAGAAACCAACGTAGGAGGTATGTAGAATGGGAACAAAGAGTCAAGAAATACTTTGAAAGTATAAATTAAATATTTGGAAGAGTATTTAAGTTATTCATGAGAACAAACTGTATTTGAGAACTTCAGCAGCATATATTGCATATTTTTTAGAAGTCCTGGTTACCGTGGATTTTAATAGCTGGTATAGCAAGATCTCCTTTCCTATTCTTTATTACTTTAAGCCTAATTAGAGAAAGCACTGTGGTGCGATTGTAGTGTTGGCTTAGTTGCTGTGCCGTCAGTGAGCACTTTTGAGAGCACACTGAGTGTGCATTCTGCAATCTCTGGAACTCACTTCTCCAACAACTCTGTTTCCTCACAGTAGGCTCCAGTTATCATTGCTGTGTTATAGGTCACCCCAAAACTTAGAGGCATGAAGCACTCACAGTAACTTGCTCATGGTTTCTGTGGATCAGGAGTGTGCACGGAGCATGCCTGCATCGCTTGGCACTGCACCACGGTGTTGGGAGCCCTGAAGTCTGGGAGGACCGAGAGGCCTCAAAGGCTAGACGTGACTCCAGCACTCAGGACAGGAGTCATCTAGAGGGATCTACACTCATGTGTCTGCTTGTCGATGTTGGCTACACACTTGACTGGAGTGGTTTTTAGACTAAAAAATACAAGTATATGCAAAGCACATCACGTAGTACCTGGAATATGCCAAGCATTAAATAAATTATTATTTAGAAGTAGCTCAAAGTAACTGAATATTTTTACCCCTCAGTTAATAATTATTCTTATTTAGGACAAAAAGGAAATTTGGAGAAATTCCCTTTTCACGTTAGTGGTGGTAAAAGAAGTACAGGGTGAGGAGAAATGTTGAGGAGAATATTTTAATGCAATATTGCCATATGGTGTGGCAACGGGGCTAACATTCTTCACTATCTGCACTCAAAATCTTCAACAGAACTTCCTCTTTCTGTTTATGTGGTGTGGAGTTACTTTTACCTGGGGCTACAAAACAGGTGCTGCATCTTATTCCAAAAGGGGAGACAATGAGACCGCCTCAAGAGAGCTCTTACATTTGTGCTGTTTTATTCTCTAGTTCCCTCTCAGGGACTGCAGAAGGTGAAAGGACAGGTGTCACACAATCTCTTACCCACACCTCAATCAAAGCTATTGTTTGGCTTTCTGTCTTTATTTCTATGCGGTGCGAAATGGAGCCCTTTGATAAGTGATAACAAATACTATTTGTGGAACCACCAGATTTCTCTAGCAACCACTAGATACTGCTATTTAGGAGTCTTCAAGAATCTACATCTGTGTGTTCTTGAATATCGTGCAATTATGGTGCTAGACATAGTTGTCCACAATTTACTTCTTAATGTTAACTCACATTATTTGGAACTCCATGTGGCTTGAAGCAAAATTGATAGAAAACTAAAATTTTAGGTAGTTTACAGTGCCACGGATTATCAAAAACAAAAATTTATATAGATGTGAGAATTTATCTTCCAGTAAAATAGGAGAGAACAAAAAGCATGAGAGAATTAGATCTCTTTTTATCAAAGCAAAGTGCTTGAGGCATACATACTCACACGCGAGTACTATTAGCAAAATGTTTAGCCATATTATTGTAAGTAGTTTCCACAGTAGATATTATTTGTTATTATTGTTACCTTTAGTGCAATGGATTTGCTCTGTGTCAATTTAGCTAAATTGTAGCTACAGTTCCCAAATTCTTTTTTTCTCAAATGTAAAAACTTATTCATTTGTTTTTATTAGTAAACATTCATAGTACATAATGATCACCTCCCACATGAGGAGTTGGTAGATGTGCATTACACATTTTAATTCTTTTTTAAAATCTATTTTCTTTCCCCTTTCCCTTCCTCTTCCCATTTTTTGATCTCTTTCTCATTTGCAAAAGCTCTACCTCCTAATATCCTATTATCTTTTATTTTGTTCTTCATTTATATTTTGTGTTTCTCCTATAAGCTTTTTTTGTCTGATTCATTTCATTTAACATTATGGTCTCAAGGCACATTCATTTTCCGACAGATGACTCAGTTCATCTTTATTTTTGGTAGAATAGTACTCCACTGGCTATAAATATCACATTTTCCTAATTTAGTCATCTATCTATAAGCTGTTTCCAAGATTTAGCTATTGTAAATTATGCTGTTATAACCATGGGTATGCAAATATCACTGTAACATGATGTTTTTCTCTCTTTTGGGAAGATACAAAGAAGGGGAATAGCTTGGATTGAATGAAATTTCTGGTTTTAGTTTTTTGAGAATTCTCCATACTGATTTCTGTAATAGTTGCACTAACTTATATTCCCAACTTCTTTTACTTGTCTGGCTTGCTTGCTTGTATGGAGCAGTAGAAAGTACGGACCATTTGTGAGGCAAAAGTGGAGTAACAGGGGTTCTAACGCTCTGAGGGCCAGAGTGGGGAGCTACTGACAGGGGTAATCCACAGATGCTGCTTGTTATGACTTACATCTAGATGTTCCTCCAAAGCGTCATGTGCTCATAGGTGAGGCTTTTGAGAGGTGACTGGATCATGCGTGTGTGTCTTAGTTACTTTCTCATTGTTGGGACAAAATACCTGACATTCACAAGTTAAAGGAGAAAAGGTTTATTTTAGCTTATAGTTTGTAGAGGTTTCAGTCTATGGTTGGCTGGCTCCAAGACAGGGCAACGTGGTGGAGGGGCCTAGTAGAGGAGCAACAATCCAAGACAGGATGGCATAGATAAGAGAGCTAGTTCATCGTAATAGGCAGGAAGTAGTGCCTTCCTTATTCTTTCTGTTTTTATTCCCTCAAAGCTACAACCCTATTGGTTGTTGCCACCCACACCCAGGTTGGGTCCTCCCTCTTCAATAAATCCACCATCCACATCCAGAACTATGTTAAACCAATCAGTGGACTAATTCAATATCATACACCCATGATCCACTTGCCTCCCCCCTATAAGTACATGAAGCTTTGTGGGAACATCTAGATAGAAACCTTAAAGAGTATAATACTGGATTATGGGTGTGATACTGGATTAGTCCAAAGTTGGGTTTGTAGCTGGGTATGATGCTGGGAGTTGAAAGCAGGTGGAAAGAAGAGGGTCACTGTGGGTGTAGCGTGAAAATATATATCCTTCCTATCTCCTTGACCCCCTCTGCTTCCTGTCTTCCCTGCCTTGAACTGTTTCTCCTCTGCCATGCCCCTCAGCCATGCTGGCCAGCCAACTATGGACTGGAACGTCTACAAACTGTGAGCCAAAATAAACTTCTCCTCCTTTAACTTGTGGGTGTTAGATATTTTGTCCCAGCAGTGAGAAAGTAATGAAAACACTGCTGCTGACTTTCCAGGTCATCTTGTTGGCCTAGGGTTCACCCAGACCTTCAGCTCCCTCAGCTTCGCCAGATCTTCTCTGGCTTTTCTGAGATAGGCACCGGGTGTGGTACAGTGAATGTAACTCACGGGGCATATTATCCACATGACCAAAGGTGGAGGCCAGCGAGAGAGGTTCCAAGTTGTCCTTGCTCTTTCTCACTTCAAGCTCAACACCAAGCACAAAGGCAACAACCTGGTACAGATGCTTAGCCCTATCTCATAACTGCACATGATCTAACTATATTATTTAAATTTTGGGAAGCCTTTCATTCCATGTTATGCTAGTGGTGCTATTTTTGATCAGACTGTTACACCCGAATGTACCATGTTTCTTAGCTTTTAAAACACCTCTACAATCTTTTCTTTATCTTCTAGTGGTGACCAATAGATAAGAAGATTTTATGTAACTTATTTTCAGAATATTGTATAAAATCAAGAGGTTCAAGAGATGAGCAGATGGTGGAGGGAAGGATGAGACACTAATGAAAAAAGGAATTAAGGTGTGTTGTGTACATGTACCAACTTCCCACAAGGGATGTGAATATTAGGTACTACACACATATACTAATAAAATAAAATTTAAAAAAAATCCAGAGTCAGTGAATGAGTTGGCTACTGGCCATTCCCAACTTGACCTTAAAATATCCTTGGACTCACCCTGCACTCCGAACACTGACCTATATTCTCAGTCAGACTCATATCCACAGAGCTCCGAATCCTGTTTCACGATCGTCACAAATGGCCCTGACATTTTACCCTCATCATCCGTGTGGTTTCTTTTCAAATATTTAATTAAATATTACCACCAATGAGAGACCCTCCTTTCATTTCCTTTCCTTTCCTTTCTGTGTGCCCTGTTTACACCAATGGTGTCTGTCATTGAATTGCCTTTGTTTTCTCTATGATGTGCACCTCTCAAATGTATTTATTTGTTTACTGTATTATTGCCCATTCTAGACCAAAATGTAAGTTCTATCATGGCAGAAACTTGAGTTGGTTTTAAGCTTAATTGAAGTTCCATTTCCTAGCACAATTTATGGAGCACAGCCACCTTCACTTGGTGGATAAATAAATTTACTGGCTACAACTGGGGTGTGTATATACTTGGAACATTTTGAGTTCTTTACAGGGTAAGAAAGGAACTTTTAGGTAATCTTCTCTCTTAGCTGGGTAGGAGCTGTGCGAGTTTGAACTTGTTGACTATCATAAGCTTCTAGCCTTGTGTTCATATTGTAAGTCATGCTACAATTTTGCCTTTGCAAGTCTAATTCAGTAAAAAGGTTGTACATTTTTCCTTTCTAGAAAATAATTGTATTCAGATATAATTTTCTTTCAGTGGACATGGTAGTTATAAACAAAGTCCTGACCAATCTTAATAGCTGTAACAAGCATGTACATATCTTGGATCTGATGGATGACTTACCCCAAAATGACCTGATGAAACAGAACTTGTGCACCCTGCTCAAGAGAAAATGCTAATCAGCTCTTATTCTGCCTGAATATGAATATTATTTATAGACGTATACTTTTAAAGAAGTACTGAAATCTAGTTAGAAATGTAAAAAATGTAAATGCAAAAAAAGTAACTTTTTTCCCTGGGTTTATGTAGAAACAGGAACGGAGCTGTCTGATCAACTATGCTATTTCTGATGTTCTCTAGAGTCACGGATCTTGAACAAAGCCAAAAAAAAAAAAAGAAAGAAAGAAAGAAGGAAAATCACACCTAGACCTACTTAGATACACTCCTCATTTTTGAAGTTTTCAAATGTGTTTCTATTGTCTGTCTGTCAAGAAGCTAACTGCAATGGGGTTTCTGTTTCAAAACAGAAAGAAGAAGAGCTGACTTTGCCTTAGTGTCGTAGCAGACCTGATGACACAGTGACACTCAAAGTATTTTTTGCTTTGGAAATTGTCTTTGCACATTAACTGACATGTCCCTGAGAGAATCAAATCACGATTTGTTACCACACATCTCTGTTCTACCGAAGGCCCTTTTGTGAAAAACTGGAATCTACTCAATTATTTGAGAGGGGAAAAAAGGAAGCACAAAACAGAGGCAAATTATGTGGCCTGACTGTCCCTCCCATGGAGGGCCTGAGCTGCCTCCTAAACTCACTTGCTTTCTTTGCTGAAACATCTCATCATCGTATCTTGAACTTCTTCTCAATGTAACTTACCACATTGATAGCAAAAGACATATAAACCCCTCCAAAAATGTTTTCCTCCCCACTAAAGTGTAAATTCCAGTGGCTAGTCTAATCAGGGATTGTGATTTTCTAACTTTCTATTGTGAAACTATAGCTAAGAATAGTGCCATGTACATAGTATGTATTCAGAAAATGTCAAATGAATGAATTCTATGTGCCTGTCCCTAACATATTAAACCCAACATTATCAGTTTTACCTATGTTTTCTCTTTTTTTGCATCTTCATCTTCCATTTTTACAAGAGACTGGAGCAATGATAAATCCAACACTTGCAAAATTCCTGAGAACACCATCATGGATGTTGCAAGAATCCGTATTAACACATGAAAGCACTAAATAGGTGGAGATACTGTGGTGGCAGCTTTGTATCTCTACACTTGAGAAAATGGAATCTATTAAATACTTGATAATATGTAGAGCCAATATAGTATGTATTAATTTTCTTTTCTACCTCTAAAATTATCAAAGACTCCTACTTCCTATCACAGCTTTTACTCCACTGAAGGTGGAAAAAAAAACCCACATTAACTTTCTTAATGAAATATTTTCCCTTTAACTTTTAATATTCCTGAAATTATCTTGAACATTTTATCTGACCTCTTTTCAAACTTTCAGTCTTGAAAATAACTAGGATGCTTGGTAGACCTAGTCAGAAAGGGAGTTGAAGAAATGGGACAAGACACAATATGGTAATTAATCATACTAGTAATTAATCATACCACCTAGGGTGCTGCTTCCAAGTCTGGCTGAAGATAAGTATCACTGGCACAGCGGATAGGGGGAGAGGGGGAGGGAAGAAAGATTACAGGCTGTAACTGAGAGGTACTGAATATGAACTTCCAGGTGTAATCTGTATATTTAATATGTACCCCTTAATGATTCTTATCACTGACTAAGCTAGGAAGCGCTACTTATATCAGTGTGTGTGTGGGTTACAGGTTATAGGAGTTGTTTAGTAAATCATGAAGGCCAGGGCACACTGAGTACAGATACTGTAAGTAAGAAGGCATGTCTGCAATACTGAGAAGCCAGTAAGAGATGCAACAGATTTATTCACAGTTTGCTATACCATGATATAGATACGAAAACTGTGGTATAAGAAAATGTTAGTTAGTTCTTTTTAAAAACATAATTGAGGACTAACATATCCAGTAAAGTGTAGAAATCTAAATTTTAAGGCCTGAGAAAGTTTTACATACATATTCATCCATGTAATTCCCATATGGATCAATATATACATATATATATATATATATATATATATATATATATATATATATACATATATATATATATTTTTTTTTTTGTGCCAGGAATCGAACTCAGGGCCTCATGCTTGCGAGGCAAACACTCTAACCACTGAGCTAAATCCCCAGCCCCTATATGGATCAATATTAATCATGTCAATTACACCAGAATATTTTCTCCCACCACTTCTCCAGAAAATCTTAATATGCTTTTACTGATTTTCAAGTCAATAAGATCTGCAATGTTGTTTTGTTTCTTTTTCATTTCACATATGTGTGATTTGTGTTTCTCATTCTTGCTTGGAGAATGGCAAATGGGAATTGTTTCCAAGAACTAACTTTTGCCTATTGGTCTTATCCACTACAAACATACTTTGTATTTCACGGATTTACACTTTTAAATGTGTACTATTTTTCCTCTTTCAAATATCTTTAGGTTTAATTTTCTAACTTTTTCTAGCTTTATGAATCTAAGTCAAAGACCTTGACTTAATCCTTCTTCATTTTGACTATATATCTTCACAACTATAAATTTTCTCCTAGGCCTTGCTTCATACATGCTCCAAATGATTAGAAAACTCATACTTGTATTATTTTGCACCTAAAAATATTTCCAACTTTCCACTGTGATTTCTTCCACAAATTATGGGCTATTTTGAAGTGTGTTACTTATTTTGCAATCATTAGAAAAATTTCTGGTATATTTCTGTTACGGAGTTCATCATGGCACAATATTTGAAGAATGTACATTGTATGACTTCTATCTCTGAAAGTTCTTCAGCCTTGCCATATTCAAACAATGTGACCTATTTTGCAAAATTGTGTGCTCTTGATAGTAACATCTATTTTGCAGTGACTGGATGTAGTGATTTTCTCTAAATCTGTAAATTGGTCCCCTGTCTCTGTGGGTTCTATATCCATGAATTTAGCCCAACTAAGGATTCAATCAACCATGGACCAGTTAGGAAAAATAAAACAACATCTATACTGCACATGTTTAGGCTTTTTTCCTTGTCATTATTCCCTAAAATGTACAACATAACAACAATAGTGTTTACTTTGTATTAGGTATATAACTAGCCTAAAGATGATTCAAAGTATACAGTAAGAGGTGTTTAGAGTCTATGAAAATGCTACACCATTTTCTATAAAGGGCTTGAACACCAGTAGATTTATTCTGAAGGGGATAGTGTGTTGGGAACCAATCCCCTACAGATACTCAGGGATAACTATTTTTTCAGTTTGGTTAATCATACTTTTCAATTCATAAATCCTCATAGATTTCTTTTGTCTACTGCTTTTTTATCACTTGTTGGGAGACGAAAATTAAAACCTCCACCTAAGGTTATAGGTTTCTCTTTTCTCTTAGCTCTGCATATTTTGCTCATATATTTTCATTTCTTCTAGTAATGTCCGTTCTGAAATGACTGACTTGTACCAAGGCTTCTAATTTAGTATTGGGTCCACACACACACAGAATTTTGTTGTATTCTCATTGTATTGGCCATTTTACAACTAGGAAATAGTCCTCTTGGTCAAAATGTTTCTGTAAACATTTATTTATTTATTTAAATTAATGAATAGAATTGTATATGTTGGTAATGTATGTCTTATTTTGTAATATGTATACATTGTGGGATGGCTAAATTGTGATAATAACCATATAGATTACTATATACTTAACTTTTTTGGGGTAAGAAGACTTAAAATACATGCCCTTAGCAATTCGCAGAAGTACAATACATTACTATCAACTATAGTTACCATGTTGTGTGATAAATCACTTGATAATTTTTATCTTAAAGTTCATCATTGCATTTGCAAATACAGATTAGAGTTACAAATTTTGTTTTCTTATTCTTATCCCTTTAATAGATTCTTACTTCACTGTTGCTTCAGATAGTACTTCCACAGTCACATTATAAAGAGATGGACACAATCATCTTTTCCGTGTCCTGGTCTTAGTGTGAGTGACTAGCATTTTCAGATTACATGAGATGTCTGGCATTCAGGTATATATTTGATTATGTTGTAGATCCATCCAGTCATTTATATTTTTATCCAAGGGTTTCTTTATTATTAATAACAAGCATTTTATGTTAGCAAAAGATTTTTCAGTGTCTGTGAGTATAAGCCGATATTTTCCTGGTAGATCTATTTATATAGTGAATTTCGCTATTAATTTCTCTACTATTGAACAGTCCTTGCATTTCTAATAGAATACCAACTTGGCTAATGTATATTTTCTTTTTTATGATTACATTTCTATTAGTATATATTTATAATACATAGTAATTAAATTCATTTTGAGGAATTGCCATATTTCATCTCGATCATTTTTACTACTCTTTCCTCCCCATTCAGCTGTCTCCCCTCTTCCCCAAATGACCTTCCCATCTTTAAAAAGTCTACCTCCCTCTTTTCTACTATCTGGCCTTTATTTTGCTCTTTAAATTACTTCTATTCTCACATAAGAGTTTTGTATGTCTGATTTATTTCACTTAGCATAATCTCAAGATCCACTGATTTTTCTTCTAAAAATGACTCAAATTTATCCTTCTTTATGACTGATAGGTCATATTTTACCACATTTTTAAAATCCATTCTTCTGTTCATCAGTATATAGGGTGCTTCTACAATTTAACTAATGTGAATTGTGTTGCTATAAACATGGCTGTACATGTATTGCTGTGATAAGATGTCTTTAAATCTTTTAGGGAGATATCCAGGAGAGATATAGCTGGGTCAAACAGAATTTCTATTTTTAGTTTTTTAAGGAATATCCATACTGATTTCTGTAATGGTTGTACAAGTTTACATTCCTAGCAACAGTATAGAAATGTTACTTTGCCACAAAACCTCACAAGCATGTGTTGTTATTTTTGAATTATTGAGGAGAGCTATTTTTTCTGGCATAAATTGGAATCTCAGTGTTGTTTTAATTTGCATTTCTCTAATGGCCAAAGATGCTGAACATGTTTAACATACTTATTGGGCAGTTGTATGTGTTTCCTCTTTTGAGAGGTGTCTATTCTTTTCAAGTGCCCAAATTTTTAACTGGGTCTTTTGTTTGGGGGGTAATTTTTTGAGCTCTTTATATATTCTAGATATTACTCCTTTTTCCACATAGCTGCTTCCAAAATTTTTTCCCATTCTGTAGACTGATCACTTGGTTGATCATTTCTGTTGCTGTGCTTTTTAATTTGATATAGCTCTCTTTGTTGATTCTTGGTATTATTTCTTGTGTAACTGAGGTTTTGTTTAGAATGTTCTTGTCTGTAGTTATGCCTTCAAACGTTTTACTTACTTTATTTTCCAAGAGATTCAGTGTTTCTGTTTTTATAACTAGTTATGTGATTCATTTTTGACTTGATTTTAGTGCAGTGTGAGAGATACAAGTCTAGATTAATTCTTCCACTATAGATAAACATTTTTTCCAGCACCATTTGTTGAGGCTGCTTTTCCTTCAGCACATGCCTTCCACCTCTTTATTGAAGATCAGATGGACCGAAAAAAAAAAAAAATCAGATGGGCTGTTTCCGTGTCTTCTATTTTATTCCGTTACTTTACCTGTCCGTTTTTGTGCTAGTCTATTCTGTTCTATCACTCTAGCATTATAATACATCTTGAAATTTGAAATTTGGGACTGTAATACTTCTGGCTTTGCTTTTTTTTTTTTTTGGCTCAGGATTGCTTTGGCTGTTCTAAGTCTTTTTTGGTTTCATATAAATTTTAGGATTTTTTTTTTTCTAGCTCTGTGGAGAAGGCTATTGGTATTTTAGTTGAAATTGTATTAATCGTATTTTTAGTAATATGGTCATCATGATGATTTTGATTCTGTCTAGGAATAGGGAATGCTTTTCCATTTCATAGTGTCCCCTTCAATCTCTTTTTCAGAGTGCTATAGCTTTTATTATAGAGGTCTTTCACTTCTTTGGCTATGTTAATTCTAAGTATTTAATTTCTTTTGAAGCTACTGTGAATGCATTGTTATCCTGATTTCTTTCTTAGTGGTGTTGGAAATAAGCCCCCAGACTCAATTTTTTTGACGTAGATAACGAAGCACTCTGACATCAAAAATATCTCAACAAGGCAAGGTTGTTAGGTTTTTTACTTCTGCAGGATGCACAACATCTCTAATGTGAGGTAGCAAGCACATAGGGAGGCCACTGCAGGCTCATTTTATATCTAACATCTGAGAAGCAACTTGCCCTTTTCTCCATTGGCTGGGAGAGGATTTGAGACAGGAGAGGGGCATGGTTACAGTTGGCTGGGAAAATAGGCATGACCTGTTACTTACAAAACCCCAAACAGATGCGACTTCTTGAGGGAATAACCTAGAAGTAACATCAGCTTGAGGTATGAGATCACAAAACCACCTCTCAGGACCCAGATGTAGAAGTTCTCATGGATTTCCTTGGGATTAGGACACTATAAAATAAAAGAAGCCATGAGCAGCTCGTGCTATCATATCTTC
This sequence comes from Hystrix cristata, assembly GCA_004026905.1. Lineage (NCBI taxonomy): Eukaryota > Metazoa > Chordata > Mammalia > Rodentia > Hystricidae > Hystrix > Hystrix cristata. The sequence continues at coordinate 57,366 of PVJO010007640.1, forward strand.
TCATGATAGCCTGTAGTATGTCTCTGAGACGTGGTACATGTTTTTATTTTCTTTTTCTCTTTTTACTTTTTCTTTGTTTTGCCTAAGCTCTCTCTGCAGAGCCAGCTTCTCCCAATCTCCATTTTGCCTTTTTAAATAAACTTTGCCTCTGTTGTTTTTTGTTTGTTTCATTCCATTCTTTGCTTGAGGCAGGAAGAACCTGGAATCTAACTCCAGAAGGAGGATGAGCAATCCAGAACCTGATAATGTTTATTTGGAATGTAACTACAGGTTAGCAGGTTCACAGTCTATCCCTACTGGCTAGTTTGAGCACAAAGAAGGGCAGGCCTGACAAGTTGCTGAGCAGGTTTATTAAGGGAGGGAACCGTGGGAGGCACAGGGTGTAGGGAAGAGAACGTCCTTGGCTATTGATAAGCTATCTTTGTCTGTAGCTATGCATCCAGAGTTTAAACTAAGTAGATGTTTCCCCTAATTTTAGTGTGCTTGGGAGGTGCCACCTATGATGCACTAGAGTCTAAGGTGGAGGAACTTCTGTTTATATCTTTCGATAGCCAAGACAGGACTGCAGTTTCTCACAGTGACTCCATTGTTGGTATACAAGAATGCTATTGATTTTTATATGTCAATTTTGTATCCTGCCATTTTGCTGAATTCGCTTATTAATGCCAAGAACCTTCTGGTGTTTTTTGGGTCTTCTTTGTAAAGGATTGTGTCATCTGCAAATAAACATGGTTTGACTTCTTCTTTTCCTATTCACATTCCTTTTATTTCTTTCTCTTGTGTGATTGCTTTGGCTAAAGATTCAAGTATTATATTAAATAGGAGTGGTGAGAATGGTTACCCTTGTCTTGTTCCTCATATTAGGAAGAAATCTTTAAATGTTTTGTGGCTTAATGTGATATTGGCAGTGGGTTTGCATAAATGGCTCTTATCATTTTGAGGTAAAATTCTTCTACACCTATTTTTGACAGGGTTTTTTTTTTAATCATGGAATAAATATTGACTTTATCAAAAGCTTTTTTGCATTTGTTCAGATGATAATGTGATTTTATTCTTCTATCAGTTTGTGTGGTATATTACTTTCATTTATTAATGAATGTGCTGTCAAAGCCTGGATGGTGGTGTTTCATTTAAGATTTCATTTAGTTATCAATAAGTGATTTTAACTATCGTTTTCACTTTTCAGTGTTTAGTTTATCAGTTTTAAATATTAGTATACTTGCTTAATAAAAAGACTGTACATGTTTTCTCTATAGTCTACATTCGTAAGAGTTCATACGAGGTTGAAAAAATCCCTTTCTTCTATGGGAATTGTATAATGTTTTCAACTAACACTTTATTTTATCTAGGATTTCAATGTGTACGAAAGTATAAAGTCTTTTAATGATCTTTAAATGTTTTCTGTATCAGTAATTATTTCTTTTACCAATTCTTAGTTTGTGTATTTCTGTTTTCTCTTCTTTTTTACTGATACAGTTGGTCTCAATTCTGTCATTAGGATAGAGCTCCAGTAGGGCTGAGTAGAGGAGGAGTCACAATTGAGAGACTTGAGAAGAGCAATTAAAAACACAGGCAATTGGAAGAAGGGGAGGGACATACACACTGATGCAAAAAATCAGTTTGAAAGAAGAAACTTGTTGATCGAATAGTACATATCCCTAGGAATTTGAAAGAGTGGAAGCAGTCTGGTAGAATTGGCCCACAGGGCTTTCACCCTCACCCATCATGGGAACAGCCATTCTGAGAAGTCTCCAAATAGCTGGGGGGTCCTAAGCAGTGCAACAGAGTCTAGCCTCACAGGATAGTCTTGGGGTATACAGGGCCTTTGTCTCATTGCCCCCTCTCCAAACACAGAGGAAGCTGCAGCCAGGCAGTATTTTTGCTGATAAACACCAGGGTTGAGTGATCAGGGGCAGGATCTACTCCCTCCCAAACTGCCCCATCTCAGACTGTCAGAGGATAAACAACCAATACTGGACCCTGGGCACACCCGAGTCACCCCAGGGAGCCTATAGTTAATCTCACAACAACTAAGACACTCATCCAGCACACAGAGCTAACACTGGTTCAGTTCGACTCCATACTCATACCATGGGCTCGCTTGAGTCTACACCCAATTCTCACTGCCATGCTCTAATCCTAGACCCACCAGATACTCTATCTGACACCTAGCACCTATGCCCCAGGCCACCCGGCTTTACTCAGGGTGTTCCTATTATAGAGAGCTAAATTACATAAAATGAATAGGCAGTCACACAGGGATAGGCCCTTGGGGAGTCAGTGCCAAAGATGAGAACAACTGTGGCTGGAGGTGCACCTGAAGAAGGCAAGTTTTGGAGATTAAAATCACAATGGCCAGTCTTGCATACTTCCCTAAGAGATGAATGGAAAATTGAGATTATATTGTAATAGGTACCACCTAGTCCATTAAATCCATATAGATATCAGTCACCCAGGTGGGTGGCCAGAATATCCAGGACCCATCCCTTCTTAAAAATGCTCTTATTCTTTCCTTGTACTCTTGCGATGTTGTGACCTACTTCCCTATTGGATCAATATTAGCTAAGTGGCTATACTTGTAATCTTATTGGTTGATTATAGTTTGACCCATATTGTGCTAACCTTGTGATTTTGTATCCACCTTGTGATTGCTCTATAAAACACTCTTAGAGAAGTGACCTCTGCGACCCACTTTTGGGTCCCCTCCTGTCACTTAGGAGCTATCTTTCAATAAATCTTTCCTACTCTTAACTTTTGTTGTTCCTTAGAATACATTCTTTGATTTCAGGGGACACAAACTTGGTGTATTTGACATCTAGCAGGTTAGGGGTTATATTTTCTCCTATATCATTCCAAGCCCACATGAATCTCTGCTTGGTATACCTGGATTGTGGTGGCACATCCATTCAGCACCAGGTGCACTGTCTCCACTCTGGGTGCATCAAAGTCTCCCCCTTATATTCTGCCAGAGTTGTGGGCACAGTCCCTGCCTAACAGGATAGGCCAGTTATCTGCTGAGTTAAGGGTCTGACTGTTTTTCCCAGTACTACCCAGAGACCTTGTTATGGTTTGTGTCTAGAAGTCACCCCAAAGCCTCATTTAGTCATGGCAGGCTGGGGGATTACGAGAGGTGGCTGGATCTAGAGGAGTGTGTGGTGGTAGTACCAAGGGTTGATGATTACTAAATCAGTCCATTGATTGGTTTGGCATAATTCTGGCTAGATTTAAGGGTGTGAGTGCTACAACCACTCTAAGGTGGGTAGCCTGCATAAAATAAAGGAACAGAAAGAGGGCTAATGTGTCTTACCTGCTTGCTTGCTGTGGACTATTTCTCCTCTGCAATGCCCCTCTGCCATGCCACCCTGCCTTGGAGCCAGCTGGCTGTGAACTGGACCCTCTACAAACTGTGAGCCAAATAAACCTTTCCTCTTTTAATTTTGGATGTTGGGTATTTTGTCTCAGCAATGCAAAAAGTAACTAAGACATAATTTGGTACCAGAGAAGTGGGGTTCTTGCTGTGACTGTACCTGACCATGTGGTTTAGAAGCCTTTGGAGCTGGCTAATGGGAAGGGAAGGAGTTAGGAAAGGTTTGGAAATGCTGGCTGAAAACGTACATCTGGAATGCCTTAAATCATACTTGATGGGAGATTCTGGTCAGAGCTCAGAAAACCAGAATGTTGGTAGAAAAGCTGCCGGTAAAGATCAGGCTCAGGAAGTCTCACTGGAAGAAAGACACTCTTTTCTTTTCTTTAAGAAAGGGTGCTGGGGAAACTGGTTTTCCACATGCAAAGATTAAACCTAGACCCAGATGTCTCATCATGTATAAAACGAGAATCAAAATGGATCAAAGATCTAAATATTAAAACAGAAACACTTGATCTGAGGGAGGATAGAATAGGTAAAACTCTTGAAGACATAGGTATAGGCAAAGACTTTATAAACAAAACCCCGATTGCACAAGAAATATTACAAAAAATCAACAACTTGGAACACATTACAAAACTTTCGCACAGCAAAAGGAACTTCCAACAGAGTGAAGAGACAACCCACAGAATGAGAAAAAGTTTTTACCAGGGACTCCTCAGACAATGGACTAATATCTAGAGTATATAGAGAACTCAAAAAAATCAGACTCCTCTCCATATTTAAAGACCCAATTCAAAAATGGGCATCTGAAATAAATAGACACACCTCAGAAGTACAAACAGCAAATAAATATATGAAAAATATTCAACATCACTGATCATTCAAGAAATGCAAATTAAAACAACACTGACAGTCCACCTCACTCCAGAAAAATTGGCTATCCAAGAATTCAACTGATAACAAAGTCTGTGGGGAAAAATGAACATTTCTCCATTGTTGGTGGGAGTGTAAATTGGTATAACTACAATGGAAATCAGTATGGAGATCCCTCAAAAAACTAAAACTAGAGATTCCACTTGACCCAGCTGTTCCTCTTCTAGGTATCTTTTCAAAAGAGTTAAAAGCATCATACCACAGTGACATATACATACCCATGTTTATAGCAGCACAATTTATAATAGCTTAATCTTGGAAACAGCCCTATGTCCATCAACTGATGAATGGATAAAGAAAATGTGGTGTACTCTGCCATAAAGAAAGATAAATTGAGATGGTTTAACGTAAATGGACGCATCTTGATATCATAACTTTTAGTGAAGGAAGTCAGACACGCCAGTTTAAATATTGTATTGTTCCTTATTTTTGAGAAATTCAAAGGGTAAATAAGGATCGAAATGGAGAAAACGTATTGAGAAGCAGGAAGAACTTGTTCAAATGGGAAGGGGAACAAGGGAGAAGGAGTGGGAAGGGAGGGAAAAGAAAAGCAATTTAAACAAGGAAGAATGAAAGAAAATAATGGAAACAAAGCTGCTGTAAATGGGGAGTGGAAGAAGGGCTGAAGGGAGGAGAGGAGAGGGGGAGAAAAGAACAACTAAAATATATTATGTACAGGTACAAATTCTCCATGATTAATATGATCATTATGTGTGGGGATCATGTACTAATAAAAAATAAAAAAAAACTGTCATTTGCCTTATGTTGGTAACTACTCAGCTCATTATGTATGGTATAAGTCTCCTTTGTTGTGTTGCTTTCACTGCTACTTTTACTGTATTTCATTTGTTTTTGTCTTTTTTCCTAATTTTTTTTTAGATAGGTAAGTGTTTATTTCCATTCTGATGATCAAATGTGTGTGAATACTTGCTATGGTACTCTTAGTCTTTTTTTTATCTTACTTTTTCTTTTCCTATGGGTTGGTTGTTATTTTAAATTTTATTCTCATCTAGTCCTTATACAATAATGAATTCCTTTTCTTCTCTCTTTCTTCTCTCATATTATAAAGCTGCTATATTTCTACTTTGTCAGAATGTACAGTGTTTCTCATAATGTTTTACCCATGATGTGTTCCTTGTTTACTCTTAGCCTCACCATGAAATATGTGAAACGCTCAGTTCCAGTCTGTCTGCTCTAATTTCTCCAGTCATTTTTCAGATGATTGTCTATCACTCTCTATAATAGAGTGGTTATGGTTTCAGGATCACCCCTGTTCCCCCATGAATTCCAAAATACCCCATGAATTCCAAAATACGCAAATGTTCAAGTTTCTTATAGAAAATATCATTGTATTTACATATCCATAACATATTACATAACCTATACACATCCTCCCATAAGCTTTAAATCGTCTCTAGATTAGAGTGCCTCATAATACGTAAATGCCATGTAAATAGGTATTATGGTGTGTACAGAATAATGAAAAGGAAAAAGACACTTATACGCATTCAGCAGAGATGCAATTTTAAAATATATTTTCAATCTGCTGCTGTAGATATGGAATCCATAGACATGGAGGATGGAAATGCAACTACTTATCTAGTGTGGTTTAAGACTACTAGCAAGCTATTTTTATTCTTTTTGTCATAGCTAATTCATTTTCAATTTTATTTTGTAAAATTAGTTTTGCTGGCCAGTAAGAGTATAGGAATGTTTATCTACCAGAGACTTAAAAACATTGCACAACAATGTCATCCTAACGCTACTCTTTCAGATCTGTGATGACTCTGTGGACCAGCTTCTTGGGGAATGAAAGGCTATGTGGAGCAGGGAGGTGCCACCCCAGAGAGGGCTCCCTAAACCAATTCTGGTACTCAGCCTGCATGAGTAAATGGAGACTAGTTCATATAATTCAGCCCTAGTAAGTTTATCAGACTGTAGAAAATAAAAGCTCCCGCAGATATCAGCTTAGGCAATCAAGCTTAGGTAGTTGAACCAAAGAATCATAAAGTAAATAAAATTTTGTTTTAAGCCACTAACTTTGTGCAGCACAAGCTAACAGACATATCCCAACACTCTGGATTCAGTCGTGTTCCTCATATTATCTATCTCCTATATTAGAATATGCATTAAAATTTCTGTGCTTACCTTAAAAGTAACAAAACATATCTTTAATTTATTATAGTATCCTTGAAAAATAAGTACTTGCCACATGCCATGCAATCCAAGATTACAGTAGTTTAACTCCATTTAACCTATGATTTTTCTGTCTTTCTTTTTATTTCTTTCTCTTTGTTTTTGCGATTTTGTCATATAATTTTTAAAAAAAATTTTATCAGTCAAACAAACATTGGTGATGTTCTTTTGTATATACATTTTTTCCAGTTAAAAACAAGTATTTGGCAAATAACAGTCTGTAGGTTGCCAGTCTGCATGAGTTAATAAAAGTTTATTGGCACACATCTACTATGGTTTGAGTGTGAACCCTCTTAAGTTTCCGGTATCACCAATGTGATCATATTAAGAGGTGAGACCTTTAAGAAATATGGTATTCTGCCGGGATTTCTCCCTCACTGGTGGGGTGAAACCCTTTTAAATGAGGCTGTCATTGTAGTGTAGAAAATGAAGGTGTAATAAAGATCTATAAAAAAAAAGCTGAAAGTAGGGGTGCAGAAAACCCCCCAAAATGTAAATATATGGGAAAATAAGAAAGTCCATAGACTGTCAAAACACAACAGCACCATTTTTCTTAACAGCTGAGAGGTAAACATTTCATTAGCTTACACCATACCATCTCTGTCATAATCATTCTTCACTGATATTTTTATTTTTAGGTTGATTATTTTCCTTCATTATTTTTGAAATTGTCATTTCACTACATTTGTGTTTCCATAATTTGTGGTGAGGAGCAGCAATTTTCATTGTGGTTCCCCAAAAGTACGGTGTTTTCTTCTATTACTAACACTGCTATAAAGACTTTTCTCTTGACATCTTATTTTAAACCATTTTACTACACTGCGCCTTGGTGTAGCTTTTTTTGTATATTTTTAGATATATAATTTAGATTTTAATTATATATGTACATATATATATTAGATAATTTCACTATTCTCTCAACTCTTACTGTTTCTTGCATAATTTCCCATTTTTTTCCTGTTGGGCTTTGGTCGGATTATTTCTGTTGGTCTATAATTAACTTCACTAATCTTTTCTTATGATGTGTCCAGCCTGAAATCTATCCAGCGACTCATGTTTCGCAGCACATGCAGTATCTTAGTATTTTCACATTGCAGATGCTGTTTTTGCTGATCTCTCCAGACTCTTTCAGTTCTAAAGTAATCAACCCAGAATAATTCTTTACTCACATTTCTGTTGCTACTTCTGTGTGACATTTCCCCTACTAGTTCATTACCTCTTCAACTGCCTGCCATTTTATCATTCCCAATTCTAATATGTTTCATCTACCAAGCAAGATGAGTTCTGTTCATGTTCTAGTTGCATATGCTTGTATTTAGAAAATGGCCTCAGAGGAAATTCATGGTTCTCATCCCTCAAGAATTTATAACCATGTTTTTCTTGAGGTCCAGTGTCCGTAAGTAGTCATTTTGTGTGCATTTCCAGTTTTTCATTTTATTTACAGTGAGGTAGTGAATTTGTCGAGGTCAGACAGAGAACTCTCCAAGCTAATTCTTGTTTTCTAAGTGTCCCGCAGCCAGTAGAGGGCTGGGAACTCTGCTCCTGTTGCTTAACTGGCAAATACAAGGACTGGATACAGTTACAGAACCAAATCAAATGAAAAACCAAAACAACAAAAAACAAAACAAAATAAAAACAAACAACAAACAAAAAGAAATACTTATTTCTAGACAGGTTAGTAAAACTGTGATTTATGAATATAAGACATATCAGAAAGGGGCCAGTTTTGGGAACTCATTACCAGGAAGGGCTTTGGTATGAGAAGTAAGACCGAATTCTACTTGTCTGAATGGGGATCATTATAGATTTGCTTTTGGTTGATGATACCAAATAGGCTGAAATTTTAAAAGGAGGGAGAATTGAATAATAAGCCCATCATGTAGTAACAGACAATCATTTTGCTTACCTGGAATTTACAATAAAAAATAGTCAAGAAAATTCCCCTGATCTTCCACATCAAAGATTTTTTCAAGTTAAAGAAGGAACATCTAAGATTGTAATGCCCTAATTAACATACTTCTTATTAATTATAGACTTCAAAAGACTTTTATTTTCAAAGTTTAGAAGCGCTGTGGATGACCTTAATATGTCTTATTATGCACATCTTTACCTCACCTTGCCACTGGGAAAGGATAAATTTTACCTCTGATCTGCTAGCTAAAGATATTAAATAAATGAGCATTTTAAGCTGGTATTTCCTGGACCATTTTTTTCATTGAATTTGTGAGAGGAAAAACACAACTCTTTGCAAAATCCCCTTGGTTCTTTCTAGTGAAAGCAGATTGTAGGATTCTCTGTACCTTATTTTAGACATCTTGAGTCTTGTTGTGTACACTATACAGATGAGAGGTGAACCGGGGTAGAAGATCAGGGGTGAATCTGCATTTAGAGAAGAAAATGACTCGTGGCAGAAGACTGAGTATAAATAGAAGGAGATGAAGGAAGAGAGGACACTTAGAATTTGCCAGGCATTCTGGTAAATACTGTAGAGGTATTACCACATTAACCTCCCTGAAAGTGTGGGTGACACTCTAAGTTGTGTGTTCCATACTCTATTTTCCTTTTCTTCTTCTTTTTCTTTTTTTAACTATGAACATCCAATTGTATTTTTATTGTAATCTTCCAGTGAAAATCATTCAATTTACAAGCTTCCCTTGCAACAATTTTACACAATGATGTGTACATGGGTATCAGCTATAGTTCTGGGGGAAGTTTTTATATTTGTTACAAAATACAAAATAGTCACCAGAGAAAATCCTTCCTATTTCTTCCTTTCCCTTGCCTTAAATATGGACATATGGTTGAAGCTGAAACAATCACCTGTGAAAACAAGAAAATAGCCATGAAATTTACAGAGCAAATGATTTTCCATTGTCTTCCAAGCCAAAGCCAGTCACCACCTACCATCAGACATATTATATGAGAAAGAGGCATCTAGATTTGCTTATGCAAAGGATTACCTTGCAGTTGAGATCATCGCCAAATATCAATACTAGCCAGTCTCACTCTATTGATAAGAAACTTTTGTCACAATAAATTTAAAAAACTTGCCCAAAATCATACAGATAAAAAACAAAGGCAAATTGAAGAGGGAACTTGCCTGAACTTACATGGAGAGATAGACTTTAGAGCTTGCATTAGGGGAAAAAAAAGTACATAGGAAACATCTCCAAGGACTGTGTGCATTATGAAGAGTGACACTGGACGATATGGGATTTTTAAATTTTGCTTTCCATTACAAATGTTCTTTTCCTTGGATATTTTTTTTCAGAGGCTATGGCAAAGCTCTTATTTATTTCTTGGTTAATGAACTATGGTTCATATGTTAATTATATAAACATGAAAATCACTTAGTACATACCTTATCTATTTTAAGCATTAAATAAACTAGTTGGTGTAGCAAAATAAAACAATGATAATGATGTGGTCAATTATTGTGTAGGCTTCAAGTGTAAAGCAAATCAATTAACTAACTTGAGAGTATCTTTATTTCCAATTTCCTTAAGAAAGATTGTATTTGAAGATAGATGTTACCTTTGGAAGACATTAAAGCTCTAACGGTTTTGTACATACTTACCAAGTACCTATATGTACAAAGTTTTGATAATAGTTGGGTATATAAAGTAGATTATCTTCCTTAAGAAACCTAGACAGAAGAAATAGACAATCTATCTTACATTATGCAATACTATAGTAATATGTTTTGATTTTCTTTAACACTAGATCCTAATTAACAGTATTTGGAAGATTTAAATGAAGATGAAATTGGTACATTATGGGAATACAGAAAAATGAGTGATCAACCGTGCTTGGGGGCAGGAAATGTTCTTGCAGGGAACTTATTTTTGTGTAAACGTTGCAGGCTACATTGGGCCGAGAACATGTCAACACAGTAGGAATGAGAATGAAAGGTTCTAGACCGAACAAACAAGGGATGGGGAAGGAAGCTCATTGAATGTTTGTTGTTTATTGTTGCTGGAGTAAGAATGCTTGAAAAGATGTACTGGATTATGCTGTAGCAAAATCAAAGGATGGTCAGATTTTAGTATAAAATTAGCATCATTTTGGCAGTAGAGGAAAATTATTACATTGATTTTTTTAGAAAATACAACTTCTCACAACAATGGCAAGAATCACTTAGCAACTGAGAGATGAGTTGTGAGAACAACTAACTCCATACTTTTATAAACACTGTTTTTTTCCGACGCTGGTTGCATTCTTATGTAATACAGAGAACTACTATCACTAAATGCATATTTTAATAATATGAAGATATCTCACATAGAATTTTAATAATTTGGCTGAAATCATAAATTTAGTAGGTAGAAATAAGATAGAAGAGATAGAATTGTTAATATTTTGGAGGTAATTTGGGCTATCAGTAGGGAAAGGGGAGTGGGAATCTTCTAAAAAAGTAAAAGAAACAGAAAGTTTTGGAAAAAATCATATAGGAATTAGCAAGAGAGGAAAAGAAAACCAAAGTTGTCCTGGAGATTTCCATCTTAGTGGATTCAGGAGAAGATGTGTTTTCTGAAGGGGTCTTACACAGAGTATATTTGAGTAGGATGAGAAACCAAAATTACACAGGAATAACCAGTGTGCAGTTGAAAGCTAATGCTTAGGAGTGAGCTCAGATATGGAAGAAGAGATGTTGAATGGAGGAAAAATGCATGAAGTAGAGAAAAGAATATGAGCCCTTTGCAACTGCCTACATGGAAAGGGATACGTTTTTAAAAAAGATCTTCCAAAATGTTAGGGGAAGGGCTATTGTGTTCCGTCTTACATGACAAGTCATGCATGAAGAAATAAACTAAATATGGCTGTTGGTTAGATGCAGTTAGAGAAACATTTTGCATAATCTTTCAGGTTCAGATTCCTGCATTTTCTCATTATTTTGTCATACATGTATACTTTTAAATTAGCTTTCAGTGTCTCTCATTTGAAAGTGACCCAATTTTCCAGTGAAAACTGTGCTCTGATTTTCCAGAGGACGTTGACTAAAAATGAGGAAATAGTTCTGGAATAAAAGGAAGTTATATTTGCAATCAACCTCATTTGCTCAGAAAAAAACAAACAACGAAACAGAAAGAGACTGCGTTTGTTCTAAACATTTATCCTTGCGTCATGCTAGGACTATCAATAAGAGGAAGCAGGTGTTTTGTCCTAACGCAGTCTGTCAAGGTCATTGAGCCTGAAAACCACACTGTGCGCTAGCCCCTCCCTCCTCTCGCCTGTCTCCCCGTTCTCCTCTTAAAACAGTTCTGAGAGATTGTTTCAGCAGCTAAATCTGCCTCTTCCATTTCTGTAGCAGGCACAGAGAATTTCTCCCGGCTTGGCTTTGAATACTTAATTTCTGGACGCATCTGTTTCTCTTTAGGAGTTAACTTTTAAAAGTAACCTTTCAGAAGATGAAAGAGAACATGAAACATTTTCATTTTCTTGAAGAATCTCGTTTCTCTACTCTCTGGAGACCATTGCACCTGGAAGCTGTCTAGTTCACTTTAATTGAGAGCTACTTGTTTCATTTAAAAAATTAGAAAGAGGGAAAACAAGGTGGTTTGTAAGCAGATACACAATTCAAGCACATTTTCTTTTAATTTGTGCCAATTAGTCGACCCAAGTGAGGGTAAGGTTCCTGTTTATTTAAAAAAAAAAAAAAAAACCTACATAACAACCTACTTCCCAAACATTGTAAATCCCAAATCCATTTTCCAAGCCTAACTTTCATGTTTACCACTTTACTTTCCAGCTCTTGTACTTCACTTAAATTGAAGAGCAAGAGGAATAATTGCAAACATAATTATGTAATGAAGGACCCTTTATGTGGTGTGTACTTTATTACAGCTGCCCAATTATCCCTTTAAAGGCCATCCATTGTTCTTTCTATTCCCCCTGTTGAAAGATGCTATTGACAACTAGTGGAACAAATTGATTTTCATATAATTAGTAGATTCAAATCGGATGATTTACCAGATCATAATAAATTTGGTTCATAATTTACTCTCCCCTACATCTGGGCTTTTAAGCATTTGGGGGACTCTTGGGATAATGATTTGCTTTATTTCTACATTAGTCATCCAAAACACAAAGCTCCTTATAGAACCTACAAGGCAAAGAAGAGATTGCTGACTTTCAATAATTTACTAGGAAATGTCCTTGTTGGGTGAGATGAGCCGTCAGAGACACTTCGCTCCTGAGGTTTTTTCTTTGTCTGCATAACTGGAAACATGAGTATTAGTTTATGTTTTTAATCATTGAGGATGTTCCAGCTCTCCCTCCTCCCTTTTTCTTTTCTTCTTTTCCTGGAAGGCAGCAAGGTTTGGACCTCTGCAAGGAAGGCACAGGATTAGGGAAGTAGCCATCTTGTATCAAGTCTACTGTGAAGAAAGCATCCTAGCTGTGCATCCTCTAAACTAAAAGTACATGTATTGAAATTTATTTATTAAACTAATAAATTAGGCTAAATAAATACATGATTAAACTAATAGATTAAACTAATAAATAGATTAAAATAATAAATACACATATTGTAATGTAACAGGGGCTAGTTTTCTTAGTCTTTAGTGTTGATGAAGAGAAATACAAATATAGGACATAAAGCATCATTTTATCCAAAAATGCTAAAATATGTAAAAAGTTAGAATGAATTCTCTTTTGTTAGAGTGGAATAAAGTATTGATGTGAATTCCTGTTTTCAATACATATAAATGGAAAAGAAATACACATGTGTGCACACTCAGGGGTCCTGGGTACAGCAACACTGCAGTGGTAATTGTCCTACTTGGAGTCCATATTTTGGCTTCTATATGCCACTGTCCACAACAAAGGACCAGGGATCCCAAGAGAAATGGCTGACTCTGGAGCTGCCATGTGCAGGGAAACAAAAAATGACCTGCAGCCTTGTCTTGTGCCACAAAGTAAGGTTGTGTCCAAAGGAAGATTAGACCATGTCAAAAACGACATAAAATATAAACTAAATGTTGTGGTAGTAGGCAAATATGGGATAATTTAAACAACAAAATAATGATAGCAAAGGACTCTAAATAATTGAAGAAATGGTTCTGCATGCTATAGATAAATAAATGAATAAATAGAGTGGGAGAAAATTAGTCCTTAGGGTAGAATGTCAACTAATAAAGGTGGATGGAATAGTAGAATGAGAATGTCCCCATGTGACAACTTTAGCAATAAACATAAGTTCAGGATAAACTGACAATACTTCTTAAAACTGGTGAGAAAGTCATATGAAGGTTAGAACTTTATATAATCTCATAGATTTTAGAGCCAAATTACTTATTCTCTGTAAATAGGGGAAGAAGTTTGAAAAGGCAAAGCCTGCCAGAAAACATCAAAAGTAACTGATTAAAGTTAACATTGCAAGTTACAATTTACTTACATGAAATATTAAAAGTAACAATTTACTTATGTGAAAATCAGTATCTCCGTGGCACCAAATAAATTCAATGAGAATTCTCATGTTACAGGCAAAATTCATAATGTAGGTCCCATGATGGAAAATCATTAATTAAATCCTGAGTGACATTCTCTGGAGTGACTGGCCCACAATCTTCGCAGGTGCCTCAGGGAAAATAACCAAAACAAGGAATGCTTTAGTTTGAGGGACATTATAGAGGCACCAGTGGGCACAAACTATTTCCTGGAATTGGACTCTTGCTGTAAATGGCATCGCTAGATAATTGGTGAAAATGGATGAGTTCTCTGGGTTATTTGTGATTTATTTGTATGATTCTTGGAAATTCTTTGAAGTTTTTTCCAAATGAAGGCCATAAATGACATTAGCCCAGGGCCATCATTATTACTCTGTACTTTAGCAATCAATGGAGCATAAATTTAGTAACCCTGCATATCTTGTAAACTCCCAGCAGAGCTCAATACACTCCAGGTACACTGAAATGAATGTGAGTTGCTAGATAAATACCACACTCTCATGAAATGCTCAATAACAAATACAGTGATGGTAGAATCAGTACTTGAATGGTTTCTATTGTGTTTTAGTAGCAAATACTAAGCCCCAGTCTGTGGATACCTAATAGAGAGGATTTGCTTGCATCAGCGTTTGCGCAGTGGTTCAGGAGACAGATACTGAAGACAGGCATCCTGGGATGGAATTCATCGTAAAACTGAGTGAGGCATAAATCCAGGCAAACAACTCCATTTTCAAGCCCTGGTGTCTCTAGGGTGAAAAGGGATGATGAGAGTGCCAACCTCACAAGAAGACAATCTGACTCCAGTAAAGGAGAGGAAGAACACAGAAGGTAGAAATCTCTGCTGGTTTTAAGGTGTTTTTCATCACAAGGGTGTGGTCTAGCCAGTTGCACTTGGATGATCACAAACATGGGAACTGCTAATACCAATGTTTATTCATCAGTTTACTTGGTCTTTAATTTTCCAGTATTTGAGCATCTCATGTATACCAAGCACTAGTCTAAGCATGAGGATATGGAGTGAACAAAGTATTGAGAGATATATGACCTCAAACTATAGAGTTGCCAGAAATCACTCATAGAAGTATTGATATTCTGGAGGGAGTTCCAGGAGATGCACTTTGAACAAGCATTTCTAAATGCTTAGCATAGTTAGTATCGCTAGTAGTTCAGTAGCAGACATTACTGGTCATAATGTAAAGGTATTTGCAATTATATCTTTCAATACTTGCAGCAACTCCATGAATTAAGTACCATTATTATCATGTTTTTATTAAGATTTAGAGAAATCTTTGCTTTATTCTTGGTCATATATCCAGCAG
Source organism: Hystrix cristata (assembly GCA_004026905.1). Classification (NCBI taxonomy): domain Eukaryota; kingdom Metazoa; phylum Chordata; class Mammalia; order Rodentia; family Hystricidae; genus Hystrix; species Hystrix cristata. The sequence goes on from PVJO010007640.1 coordinate 72,629, forward strand.
GAGGCAGACTGAGGATGCTAATTTCCTTCTCTCCAACATGAAGCTGATTCTGTTTTAGTCTCCACCTTAATCACTCCAGAAGGCAGAGCCTTGGATGGGAGCACCGTGGGGCAAGCAGAACAGCAGACAGAGTTCAGTGAACCGCAGGACACAGTGGCCGAGGCGCAGGGCCTCTCGTTAGTGTGAGGACCCAGTTACAGACTGTGATGCATGAGCTTGCTCAGCTGAGTTCAGATCTGAGTTCAGGTATCCATAAAAGTCAATAATGAAGACCCACCAAAAATGTGCCCGAAGATTAATGAATAACATACTAATGTGAGCTGCACATAAAAAAGGAAAAGTAGAAGAAAAACTTCGACCTAACCACTAGATGACACCAACATATTTTAATCTCACACAGCACACTTACAATATTCGTACTCAACCCATTATACTGTGGGAAAGTGAAATGTGGCAAGCAGTTCAGGATCTATCGCTTCTAAGTGTAGCCTGTACAGGTAAAATAGAAATATGGCTGCCTTATGCTGTGGTGAAATCTTATTGTATTCATTCCAAGTAGATTTCTATCTTCAAATGCTTTCCTTTCCTAGACTTCTTCTTACCAATAAACGAAGCATAGCCCCAAAGCTGGATGGGTGAAGAGCATATGATGTTGAAATTCATTATGTTAGGTCTCTGTCTCTTTTTCTCTAAATAAAACTCTGCACAAATGTAATGTCCCTTTTGGCCTCTCTGCAGTCCCCTTTTGTCAATGAGCCATCACTTTTTACCTTCTAGTGAATCAGAGACCTTGTCTTCAGATAATTTCAAATGCTTTCAAGTTGGTTTATTTTGTGCTTCAGTGGTGATGGCCACGAGCTAAAATTGTGCACAAATTGCAGAATTGATCTCGATGAAGTTTTTGAAGTTAATAGTGATGATATCAATTACATTCAATCCTATATGCCAGGCTCTTTATCTAACATATATTCTGATGCTGAGAGATTGGCTTCGAAAGACTTAGGAAGGATATAGGAAGTAAAATTTGGTATTTCCTCCAACAGGTTATTTCTTAAACCCAAGAATCATTTATCATTAGAAGTGAAGGTGCTTCAGTTCCTCCAGACAGATGAATCAAGACTTCTGGGGATTTTGGGATCTTTAATATATACCCAAATTTTTCAAAGGTGAAGCATATTGTTACATATACTTTTTCTGAGCTGCTGAAGCTAGCCACCAGGAGGCTGTGCCTCTCTGCTGTAAGATTCTGCATTACCACGATAACACGTTGTAACAGTTTTCACATTGCATAATATAGGAGAGTAACATATGTGTTAGTGTGATGTGTTTTATTAAGCTCTTTAACTTTCTGACCCACATACAATTTTTATTGTTTTCTTAAAAGAAAAATGAGTCTGAAAAGTGTTTTGCTGCACGTTCATTCAGTGTTGCAGAGCTACTCCACAGAATCCCTGGTGTAGAAATCACTGGCTGAGTGATTCCTGAAACAATACCCTGGAATGGGATATTTCATATAGATAATTCCTGTTTTAAAAGATTTGGCAACAGAGCATGTAGATATCGCTAGTTTCATTTTACGAAAGTCTGTGTTCTCATAGCTAGGAATAGGTTTTGCTTAGTCCACATCAACAATTATCAGTGTTCCAATCTCTGACAGTTTATGTGTTTCATTCCCATCTCTACCAGGTGAAAAGCTTTTTTGTTACTGTCTTCAAATCAGGTACTATTAGGCTTCCCACTGAGCAACTGGCTGCTGAGCAGGTAGTGATGGGCCTGTTTGAAAGTGTTTGATGACGACACCCTGACTGTGCTGTTTGGCAGGTGAGAAAAATTGCTGAAGATGATAAGAGCAGTCAGAAACACCTAATAAGGCAGTGTTCAGGTTTAGAGTGGCAACACATTCTCACTTCTTTGGAACCAGGGAAATGATGCCCATGTCATTTTGGAAAGTGAAGCTTGTAACACTGATTTTGAAACTAAACTTCAGGGAGAGCTGAGCCCTAGGACCCCTAATGCTACTTTAAAAGCTAATTTTGTATTCCCCTTAACTGGCAGAAACTAGTTGTTCCGTAGTGAATATGCAGTGTCTACCCTGCCATTTGTAATAATTTAGCATTACCTAAAATATTTGAAAAGGAATGTATGTTCATTTTAGTTTATTATTTCTCACTAGCCCTGGGGTAATTCAGCATTGAAATCATTGGGTAGATATTAGAGCTATTGATATCAACAATAGCAATAAGTTTAATGCTATCGTCATTTGGCAAATGGCCTGCACCCCAACAAGCTGAAAATGATGGCTGCTGATCCCAAGTTCAGAATGCAATGTCTTAAGATGCTGGGAGATTTTTTGGCAGGATACTCATCTTTACACCATAAAGAGCCCTAGTCAGATTTCCTAGAAGGCTCACTCCAAGACACTGCAAGCTGGAAACAAAGAACAATAATCCTGTACAGAACTTTATTGTTACCCGTCACTGTCACATGTACATACACAGCAGACTGCGTAGGGTTCTACTTACTGCACGTTTTCCCACGCCAAGCAATAGTACTCACGGCTGATCAGATGTAAACATATGACAGATTCTGTTTAGAGTATAATGAGTCTTCTAACCCTGAGGGAAAATGTTCTCTTAATTGTTTACCAGATTCAGCCATTTTAGTCTCCTGTTCTGAGTATTAGACTCTGACTTGTTCTTGCTTTGGGTCTTTTGAAGATGCTCTTCCCTCTCCCTGGACTGCTTTTCCACCAGGCTGTTGCATGGCTGCTTTCTTCTTGTCATGCAGAATTTAACTTATGTCACCTTATCACCGCAGGTTTGTTGACCCGACAAGCTAGAAACAAACATTCCTCATAGACATTCCTAGTCTATGAGTCTAGTTTACTTCTCTTCCATAGCACTTGCTGCCATTTGAAATTATCTTATTTGTTTAGTTTTGTTGTATCCAACTATACTGCCCACCAGACTCTGGGCTCCAGAAAAGTAGTCTGTTTTCTTCTCCATACTGAGGAGAGCCCCTGTCATCAGTTAGGCGCTTTGTAATTATAGTAACTAGTAGTGACAAGATCCATAAGCCTCACACATAGTGCTCTCAGTGATTCACAGGTATTAATATATTTATGCCTGACTACAGCCATATGAATTAGATCCTATCATTACCTTATTATCCTCATTTTTTTATGTGAGAAAACTGAGGTAATGAGAGGTTAGGCATTTGTCTAAGGTTATACAACCACTCACAAAGCCATGATTTGAACCCAAATAGTCTGAATCTTAATATCCCAACATAATACATGTGTGCTGAAAAAATTAAATACATGGACACTTGTAAATGAATATGTTTGTGTATAAATATATTTATAGAGTTTACACATATGCACTGTATTTCTAGAGGTTAAAACACACTCGTGTTGATGTATCTATGTGTTACATACTTTTTTAGGCCCTCTCATCAGAGTGAAGCATTTTCATTGAGAGTGCAGAAGGAAGCAAAGAAAGGAAAGCTTGTTAAAATGCCAATATTAGCTACAAGGTCATTAAGTGCTATTATAGCGGACAACATACCCAAATGCTCTGAAAATCTTACATTATGGTGGAGTCACTTGTAAAGTATAAACTAACGGCCCCAATGAATAGGAACAGAAAACAGTGCTCCATTTGAAGAAATTTCTAAGACTAGCAAGCTTCATAAACATAACAGAAAATTTTAAGAAGTATAGAATCTGAATTAATTACCATAAAAACAATGTGGTAAAACAAGAGATACTCACATTATCATACTTTGGGAGAACTTCTATACACACATATACAAATACACAAATTTAAATATATATTATATATTTAATTTCCATCCTATAAATAAACCAACTGAGGCTTAGGAAAGCTTGAATAATTTGTCCAAGATCTAGATCCTAAACAAGAACGATTTGGAGAGAAGACTTGAGGAGTGTTATGGTTTGTGTCTAGATGTCCCCCCAAAGCCTCATGTGGTAAGAGATAGCTGGATCTAGAGTGTGTGATTACTAAATTGATCCATTGATCGGTTTGGCATTGTTCTGCTGGGATCAAGGATGTGAGACTGAAATTGGGGGCGGGAGTGCGGGCCGCCCTGGGGGCAGGTAGCCTAGATAAAGCTACAGGAAGAAGCTTAACTAGCTGCTTGTTTGCATTGCTTATTTGCATACATTCCTTGCATTTTCCTCACTTTACTTTGCGGCCGGCTGGCTGCCGGTCTGCCACGGCAGCTGCCCTGCCTCGGACCAGTGGACTATAGACTGAAACCTCTGCAGACTGTGAGCTAATAAACCTTTCTTCCCCTAACCTTGGGTGTCGAGTATTCTGTCCCAACAACGAGAGAAAAGTAACTAAAACAAGGAGAAAAAGATTAAATTTTTTCCTGCTATGTACAGACAATTATTCTAGCTGTTAGATGTTTTTGCTATGCTATTTAATCCTCACAGTGATGGTTAATGTAGATTGTGTGAGCCATCATGATTCACAGGATATAAACAAACATTTAGAAAAAGAGAATGAATTGCCAAATATAACGCAAGTATTTAATGGGGACCGAGGGAAGAGGCAAACTGAACTCTTCTGACTTCTATACAATGAATAACTGAAAGAAGAACTTAATATTCATGTCATCTTTTGTACTTTGTTATACATGAAAAATCTGTACCCATGGGTGCAAGTCTTATTGATGGAAATGTAAAGTAGTGTATTTTGGAAGAAAACTGGTTTTAAGTGGTCTTGACCAGAGAAAGCCATGTACAGTCAAATGTTCTTTAATGTCATTTGCAAATCTTAATGCTAAACATTTAGCATGAAATAATTGCATCCAACCAATTGTTATTTGTAAAAGTTAACAGCAAAGTAGAAGATAGAGGGAAAAAAATAAGCGACCATTTGGTAGGAATAGATTCTTCTAATAGCTTCTTCATATGTAAATAATTTACAAGATTGTTGAATAATTTTGGCTATTATCTGAATGTTTGATGAGAAAAATTTTGCTAATTTAAAAGTTGGACTCACACGGTTCTGATTTTTTAATACAAAAAAGCATGGTGGATAATTTGTGTTTGCCTCTGCCACAGAGCTTCAGTTATTTACTTAAATAGGAATAGCACAGTGTGAAATCATTTAGTTTTGAATTTAGCTATATTAACCATTTATATATAATCATATAATTTCCCCATATCTCTTTTTAGCACTTATTTGTTATACATTTGAAGGACTGAGTTTGTAATATTTTGTGCTCTTTGTTGGACAAGTTGACCTAAACAATACTGTAATATTTGTTTTATTTAATCAACTTTGTTTTCTTCTTAGGAAGGTAGATACATTAATCAATAGATGGATCAATACAAGCAGACATGGTATACAGACATCCGTATATCTGCATATATATATATATATATATATACATACATATATATATGCCCATATGTACATCTATCATCAATCAATAACTGGCCAATTCTTTTTATAAAATACTAAAGTAAGAGATATCTATTTATATTTAGTCATCATTCTTATTGTAGAGGTTTACCATTCCACAGGCAATACACCAGGTAAAATGTAACTCATTCATTAAAGATGGAAAAAAGAATGAAATGGTATAATTTCTTTGAGAAATATTTTGTTTTGATTTGAATATATGTATAATTCAAACTCTAAGTTGTCAATGCTGTAGCAAAGTAAGTGATGAAAACATGATAATTGTATAATTAACTGATATCCCTGTCTTACTTGAAATAAAGTAGCATTATGAATAATCATCATTATCTTTCTTGAAGGTAGAGGCAAAGAGACAACCATCTTCCTTTTTGTTTTACAAATATATACACATCTGCATTACTAAGTGAATTCTATGATGTTTTAACTACTAAAATACAAACTATTTCTTAGATTTGTGAAAAGATTCAGTACTTTATCATTAGTTCATAGAATTTAAAAAATGATTTTGCTTAGAATATGCATGCCCCTTTGAATTAAAAACTCTTTTTTTCCCTATATGATGCACCCTTCTTTATTAGCATGAAATAACTGAGGGGCTTTAAAATATGTATTTCATATTATGTCAGCCTTATTTTTGGAGTAAACAGTTGGATTCTTTCTTAGGATAGGATTATCTCTATCATCAATGACCGCAAGGATAGACTATGTGGAAAATATAGCAGAAAATTCACAGGCACTTAGAGAGGACTTCTTTATAACAAGAATATGGAATGAACTTTGCAAGAAGTTACTTTGGTGGAAGAGTTGAAATTATTTTAGAACCCAGGCAAGTGTGAATCTCTATGGGTCATTTTGTATTACTGTATTTCATAGGAAAGCAGTGAAACTTACTCTTTTTGAAATAAAAATACTTTTAAAAACTTGGTTATAGAAGTAAAAATACTTATTATTAAAGAACCAAATAATTGAAAAGCAATAAAATGAACCTTGAATCTTGTACTATAACAACATTGCTGTGAAAATTTTGGTGCATTCTAAAAGAAATGCATTTTTATTTATACATGTATCTATTTAGGGATTCAGGAAATATTTATAACACAGTTTCTGGTAACAATTACTATTCTAGGCATTCAAGATAGTGAACAAAATGAAAAGACCACAGATTCACAGGATTTATATATATTTTAGAATGAGGAGACAGAAATGAATAAAAAAATCAGAAACAAATTCATAGTTTGATGGCAGTAGGAACCTGGGAGCAAAAACAGTAATAGGCATGTAATGGGTTTTGCTAATTTACATTGGCCAGTCAGGCATCTTCAATCAGGTGACTTGATGAAGAAGCCTAAAGGGACAGGCCTGCTGCAAATGAATAGATAATTTGGAGAAAGAAAAACTGCAAAAATCTCTGTGACAGCCTTGTGTGTCTAGAATCCAAAGGAGACAGTGTTGTTTATATCAGGTTTAGTTGGAAAAGATCTCAGGAAACCTTGTCTTGAATTTCTATGATCCTTTTCTACTGGCCTCTATGTTTCCACAGATCTATCTATTTCTTTGGTATCACCCCAATATCCTTCCTATCACAATGTTTTGCACAGCACAGCCTTGCAATCTAATGTCTCACATTTTAACCTCAGATAGAAAAATGCTCTGCTACGGGATAAGCTTTCTAGGCAATGCTGGCAAAAATGAACCCAATATTTATGCACTGTTTGCCAAGCATCTGACACTGTCCATATGTTATCATTTTTTATTTATATAAAGAATAACAGTTAGTTTTTCTAATTGATCTTAGGTTACTCACGATTATATTCTTTAGAAGATTTATCTACTAATTGAGAATGAAGCAAGATCAACCTTTGCATTATTACTAAAAATACCTGTCTTTAAATTACACAAGATTTTCCATATTGTACTTATCTTTGATCATGAAGATATAAGGTGGGCGAGGAACTTGTTGATGGCATTAGTCACATACAGTTGGATGTCCGTGATAATTCCTGAGCAGCAAATCCACTAAATACATATGCTTGTCTGTACCTGCTATAAACCCTTCCACAATGTTCACAGTTTGCATTGTATTAATACTAGTCCACATGCATAATTTATACGGAAAAAATTGAGATTTTAGTAGTTTATAATATCAAGAAAAGGATATTATCCTAACAGTTTAATTTTTGTTTTAAAAATTAAAAAAACATTTTGACACCTAAGAGTTATATATATTTGGGGAATACGGTGTGACATTTCAGTATATGTATACATCAGATGATCAGGTTGATGATAATCAGCATATCTATTCTATCTTAGTTATTTCCTGGTTGTTGGGACAAAATAACTGACACCCACAAGTTAAAAGAGGAAAGCTCCCCATTTGTAGTGGTTTCAGT